>JAGEOH010001217.1:0-25000 GCA_032207245.1 Pardosa pseudoannulata
GTTCATGCTAACCAAAACTTTTTAATATCTTATTTTGGTAGTATTTTATCTTTATTTCATTTTCGATATAGCTTCTGTTTGTACATTATTTTTGTGCTTAGCAAAAATATTCTTTAATATAAGACAATGAACTGCCTGGTCTGATAAGTGCAAAGTGTTCATGATATTTTTATGAAATTTTCCTCAATTTTGATCTTTTTTTGGAGTAAATTTGAGTAACTAAAATTGCCAAAAAGTAACCAGAAGATATTTGTATTTTTCCTCTTTCTGCAGTCTTTTATTTTTTCTTATTGTCTGATGTTGTAAATGTCTTGAAATTTAGAAATTTTTTATATAAATCTACTCAATCTTGTGATTGTGTAAAAATATTTAGAAAATTCTCTGAATGAATTATTTCTTTTTGTAGATTGAATGTTATCTTCATTTCATTTAAGGGTCTTCTTTTAGTGGATTAGAAACCATTAAATGAGTGTATATTTTTAGTTTGTATTTTTTTTATGTAACTTGAAGAAATAAGTAAAAATACATTGAAGGGTTAGTTCAGATCTGTAGTTTAATGTAAAACTTCAATAATCAATTGAATTTTGTTGTATATGTATGTTTTTTGTGCTTATTCAAATAAAATATTGTTGGCACTCTATTATTCAGTTAGAAATAATGCTTTGAAAATCAAGGTTCTTTTACACACATATGTTTGTGCATACCAGATCAAATGATTTCATGTTTAGTTTCTGAAATATAGTAATTTACCAAACTAATTTATATTTGTTTGGCATGAACAATAACCTGCATTTTAACTATCTTACCTAGAACAGTCTGATTTAAATGAACTTGTTTTAAACATTTCCATTTTCTAATTATCCTTGAGTTATAGTCTAGACAATCTTTTCTTTATATTAAATCTTATTTAAAATTTCAATATTAACCTGTAAGAAATTTTGAATCATTACTTTTGAAATGAATTCAAATGTTGGTCTTTTTAGTTTATATACGTGATAGGTTCATAAAATCAGAAAGATTTTAAAAACTAAATTTATTTGAATCAGGCTGAAGTAGAATAGGGTATTTATGGATGTACATAATTAATAGGTTATTGAAAGTCATAAATATATTAAAGGTACTTCTGTTTGAAGGTGGATTAGTTGTGATAAGCTATATCACATGTGTATACCACATAATTTTTTTTTTACTGTACTTGGATAGCATAGGGTTTTTCAGAGTAAGTAGTTGTCAGTTCTGCGACACATTATTTGTATATGAAAGGTACATTTCTTCATTATAGCTAGTGGTCATTTTAATGTACCTGTAAGTAGTTTGTCATTTGTAGGCTTGTGTCTGATATTTGTGCAAAGTTCTAAAGATCTTTTTGGTTCATTATTTCAGTAAAATGAATCATGGGATCAGGAGTTATTCAGCTATTGTACTATCGGCTCACTGTGCAAATTGCTAATAAATTCAAAATGTTCAGATTATAGTTTTTAAGTTTATAAGCATATCCTCAAAACAGTTCATAGTAACCATTTGAAATATTGTTTACTGAAATAAGTATAGGGAGTTGTGGTTTGCCAATTTTTAATTTTTAGTATTAAAATTTAACTTTTTTTGTACTTTAAACCTTTAAAATTATTTTTCACATAAATGTGTTTGTAGTGTCCTTTGACTATTAAAAGGAAGTTTTTTTGGGGGGAGTGTCTAGACTAGTTTAAAACTTTCTAGCAGACTAACAGTTTACTCTTGCTATCATGAATAGCAGATTCATTGACATGTGTATTCATTTATTTAGCACATGGCCACATATATATATTTCAGTTTGAGTTCTGTCATTCTTTATTTACTTTAAAATATTTAGTGGCACTTTTCATTTTTCACTAGTATGCCGTGAAATAAACATTGACAATACTGCAAACTGGTTTTGTTACATTAGAAAAAAAAATACTTGTTATAATTCTTAACTGTTAGCTTTTTATATGTGTGATAACTAATCTTGAATATTATATGTAATTTCTTAATCATTTTTGTAGGTATGGATGCATTTAAGAAAGGTTGGTTTACCGAAACTGGAACTTTAAATGGAGATCAAGCATTATCTATAGAAGTTGAAAAAGTTTTGTACCATGAAAAGTCAAAGTATCAAGATATTCTTGTATTTGATAGGTAAAATTCTTTTGATGGTTGAGGATAATTTCGGATACATATTTTGATAAATTGTGTAAATTTATACTAAAATTAGAAATAGATACTGTACTGTATTGTTTTATAAGCAATTTGAGATGTAACAAGACAGATTTTGTTGTAATTATGGTATCTGATGAATATGCAGACTTAAAATATGTGGAAAGTTCCTATAGTTGATGTATCATTTCAATTCCTTTTTATACAACTTATCTTTTTTAACTATCAGAATCTCTTTGCTGCTAGACATTACGTAAAAGCTGTTGCTGCCAAAAGACACTAAAAGTTTTGGTGTTTACAGTTGATATTGCTTTGGTACGTAAATGCAGAAAGTATCTCAGTAATTCAATTGGTTAGAAGCCAAGGCTAGTAAATTGGGCCTAATAGTAAATGAAGGTAAAACTGCCTATAATACATTTAACTCACCACCATTAATCTTAAATTATACCTTTTGAAACAGTATCACAGTCGAAATATCTTGTAATCATTGCCTTCATTTAATAATTTCCATTGAAATAAACAATAGACCATATGGCAAATAGATGTTATTGTGTTAAAAATCAATTTAAATCTTGATACATTAGCCCCAGTACCAGAATTAACATAGGTATATAAATACTATTGCAATCTGTGATACTTTTTGGCTATGATGGTAGATAATGACTCCATCTGTGAAAAACAAACTATTGACCTTTGAAAGTGACTTAAAAATCTTAAAGGAGACTGGAGGGGCATTGCCTCTGATGGTGAGACTGATTGGGATGGCTTTAGTCTTTAATGGGTTATTGTGCCTTAAAAGAAGCTAATTAATATATATACAAAATATAAAATGGATATTTTCTATGCTGATTTATGAAGTAGGAAATGGAACTAAATTTTTATGATTTTAAAGCCATTAAAACCCTGTTGTCCATAACCATACACACACACACTCTTCCTCCCCCCAAATATATATATATATATATATATATATATATATATATATTTGGTAATTTTTCTCTATAAAGAAATTGTAAAATGATCAAGCCTATATTTTGGTATTGTATACACTTTTGATCTGGGTAATTTGTTCACCCTTCTTCCCAGCCAGTAGGGCTGGAAGATATCAGAAATTTAATATCATGATGTATCCCCAACTTTATATTACCATTGGCACATTGCGATAATACTTTAAAGTAGGAAGGTATATTACTATTTTTAAATAACCATAGCTTTCTTTCATTCAAAACTTTTTTTCTTCCTTGATAATTAAAAGTTTTACAATTTGATCCTAAAAAAAGTTAGGATTTTTGAGAGGTAAAAATAACTTTTTGGGAGTTATTTATTTTAACTTAAAAAATAAATTGTTTAGAAGTAAATGGTGATACTAAACAGAATTGTTTATTCAAATTGGAAACATCACTGCTAATTTACATTGCCTATTTATGACAAATTATATTTCTCCCAAATCGAAATTAAATTACTTTCACTGGTAAACTGAATTTTGGTGTTGGATTCCGTGGTTTTAAATTGCCATTCTGGCATGGATGTTCATAGCCTTCCAGAATCAGCTTTAAGTAGTACATGTTGGTCAGTAGTTTTTGTAAAGCAAAAATCTTAAACTGTAAAGATTAAACCAAAATGGTTTTATTGGTCAAATATCTGGCAGGCATAAGCATAATGACCTACAACTTTTAGTGTGCAGAACTGATAAGTAATAAATTAAACATATGTTTTGGGTATTTTAAATATCAGTCATATACATTGATGAACAAATCAATTTTAAATCTTTGTCCACTGTGCTTGAAATATTTATAAAAGTTATTGATGTTAAAGAGAAAAAAATCGCAAACGAAACTATTTAACAATACTTTGCTACTCTACATTATTTATTTTTGTAATTCTAGTCTGTGTATATTTGGGAGAAACAAAATAATTGTATGTCTGAGAAATTTAAATTTTAAAAATATTTTGATAAGTTTTGAAAATTATTCCTTTTTGAAGGACTCTCTAAACTCAATATTTCTCCTGAAAAATTTACCTTCCTAAATTTGATGCAAATATCTTTTTTTCTTTATTTACAAGAATAAAATTGAGATCCATTGTAATTCAGTAAAACAAAATTTTGATATTACTAATAAATTACATTATCTTTTATAATTAAGTAACTTAAAAATTATATCTTAATTTTTAAAAATAAAAGCAGTTCTTATCTGTAATTTAGATTTCGATATTGTAGAGTGATATTATTAGAAGATTTAAATGAGCAAGCTGCAAGCAATTGAAACATATCAATGGCTTTTGCAATGAAGCAGTCGTTGATAAACCTGGATTTTATTCCAATAAACCAGTGACAATTGTGAGCAGTGGCTTTTCTGATTTTGACCAGAGTGCTTCGCTATTGATAGTTGACTGTTGTGATCAAACTGAATATACCCTTGATATTACCCAATATTAATCCATTAAACCATTGGGCAGGTGGCGAAAACAACTTATCTCTGCCAATTGCTAGCTGTGGATCTTTCAGTCTTGACCTGAGTGTTTAGTTATCGAAATATTGAAATATACTACCAAAAATCTTGATGGAGATGTGATAATCTCAAAGAGCAAATGTTCTGGCTTACATTTATATAAAGTATGGGAGTAAATACACAAAGTAGATGTCAAATGAATGCAATAAGTTGAAAAAAATATTGTTTACGCGAAATATTTAGGGTATCTTTTGGCAATCTGTTATCACACACAAGGAAAAAACAGTATCGTGGATGGGAATTTATCGGCAAAGCAGAATTTTAATATTGTTTTTGCAATACTTAAATTATAAGAATATTTGATATATTGATAAATGATCCAGTCCTAATAGCCAGATGAACAAATAGGAGGCTGCTTTTATTACGAGAGTTCGTTTATTCGAATTCTAATAACAGCTGTTCAAAGCTATTTGGATTTGACTTTAAGCAGTAGTAGTAGGTCTTGGTCTTATCCCACATGTACCAAAAAAGTAGTGTTCCAAACCAACCATTTTAAAAGAGAAAAAAGTCATGATTTTACAGATATGTAAATTGTTGAGTACGTTATAACAATTATAAATACACAATGATGGTGTCTTGTAGCATTTTAGCTAATACAGATTGCAACTTAATTTTAAATGGGAAAATTTTTCAATAGTGGCATTTGTTCATTGAGGGTATAGTTTATCAGTTGAAAATGCATCTACCATTCAGTTTTGAATGTTTATACTTCATAATTTCTCCTTAAAAGTACGGAATTTTTAAAAATTTTCTTTTGATGTTATAATCTTAAATAGTTTAAACATAGGCTGTGTCTTTGACATTATTTTTAATGCATCATATAACTAGATTACACTGAGTTAAATACAAAACATTTTATTAATGAAATGTAAAATTTTATTAGACTGTATAATGAATAATTTCATCTAAGTGACCCGAATAGTGGATTATTTTGTCAAAACCTATTCTGGTAATTATATTTGACTCAATATGCACAACTGCAGCATTTACAAGTCATTCTGTCATAATTATTGACTAACCAATTCTATTTGATAATGTTACATTTTAAACATCACTTCATTCACTCAAACAATGTTATTCTGTTATATATGTTAATTTGCTTTTTATCTGATTACATTGTTTTAATTTCAGTAAGAGGTTTGGCAGAACTCTAGTTTTGGACAATGCTATTCAATGTACTCAGAATGATGAATTTTCTTATCAAGAAATGATTACATTTTTGCCTCTGAACTCTCATCCGGATCCCAAAAAAGTAATTTATATTTTATTGTTCAAAATAAGTTTGGAAACTAAAGAAAATTAACTTTTTCAAAAATCTCATGTTTTTTTCTTTGATTTCACTTAGGATTATTTGATTATAAAAATTAACTTGCAAATATATTTGTCTATATGTACATCAACACAGAAGTATGTTGGCCTTATGTCATTGACAAAAATATTTTCTATCCAGTGTTGATGTTTATTTCATTATGTTCAGTCTTACAATAGGTGTATTGAATATATCTGTATCTGTTCAGCTTCTCTTTAAATTATGCCACATACTTTAAAGAGAAAACAGAGCAGGTTCATGACAAGACATGAAATCTAACTGGAGTCTTTGATAAAATCCTTTTGGTATGTGATTGTCTATCCACATTTTTGATCAGTATGTCTAGCAACCAAGAATTACCAAGAAATTTGTTAATTCTGAAAACCGTAGGGAATTAAGGAAAGAATAGAATTTTTTTAATAGAATAATTTTCTGCAGAAGTTAAAAAAATCAAATTCTGCCAGTCAAAATAAAATTTAAAAATCCAATCAAAGACCTTGCATGTTCTTTTTAAAATGCTTATTTGCTGTTAAATAAGGACACACATACCCTTCCCCCCCACAAAAAAAAAGCAATTGAAGCTCAAAAGTAAGTTGAAATTATTTTAAAAAGTAATTGAATCTTTTATATAATAATGATGATAATGTACAATAATTAATAAATTAGGAGGCATCATTTAAATATAAATAAAATGTGAAAAAGCAGTTCTGCAAGAGTTAATTTTAATTGCAATTTTGTATAAAGGCCTTTTGCCAACTAAACTCTGTGCATCGAAAAACAATTATCAGTGATCAGTTAAACATCTATTAAAATTTTAGGAACTTATGTTTTTTGCAAATTTTAATGAAAGTTTTAGTGTAAAGAAATTGTAATGAGTGTAGTTTCTTATATACTTGTATCATCACGTTTTTAAAAGAATAGAGCATGTGGATCTATAATAGTTTGCAGACAGATTTTTTCAAAATCAAAGTTTTTATGTCACATAGAGGCTTTAAAAATATATCATTACTTTAAGAGTCACTACTAGCCTGAATTTAACAGAAATATGCTATATATATATATATATATATATATGAGTATTTGAGCAAAAAGTGCATGCTATTTTATTCCATAGCACTATAAAATTATTCTGTGCGTCATCATTACTAATCAACATTGCAGTTTATATTAAAATTTTTATAAAAATTTCTTTTGTTCTCTCAATATTAAATGAATGACATGCCATAAATGCAGTGTTCTTTTACTGAATCTTTTGCCACTGCAGAAATTGAATGTCATATGAATTTCTAAAATTGTGTTTTTTAATGCATTTTCTCAATTGAAAGTATCCTATCTGTTTTTAGATTTTAATAATTGGTGGTGGAGATGGTGGAGTAGTTAGAGAAGCAGTGAAACATCCTTCTGTGGAGTCTGTGACTCTGTGTGAAATCGATGAGGTACATCTTATTTAAATTGCTTTGATTGCATAGTGCAACTATGCATGTTATTAAAACAATTTTATCAGATACTATTGTAAGCAAATAAATATATATATTTTTTATGTATAGTTTGTATGTGTAATATTTCATACATTTTAATCAGTTATATTATTTAAAATGCATACTCCCCTCTCAAATTCTCCACTTCAAAAAACAACTGTACTCTGCCAAACCTTTGACAAAAGTTCTATTCTCTTTAACTTTCAGTAACTTTGTTGGCAAACCCTCTTTATAAGCTAATCTCTCTTGAAATTAACAGTAATTACAGAATCATTTATATGAAAAGATAGACCCCCCCTGTGACTACAGAAGTAATATCTAATTGGCTAATGCTTTTATCCCGCTACTATTCTCCATCTGTAAGCATTTTTCTTGACATAGAACAGCTAAGATCATTGGGTAAAATAAAAATTGCCCCTAATTCTTCTACCTACTTTGGTCGTCCTTACTCAATAATTCATTTTGCTATCACCTGCAATTTCCCCTATCCCCACAAAATTACTGCCATTAATGATCTTAGTCTGATCGCCTACCTGTTATTCTGGTGTTCAATATAATGGAATTGATGTGCACTTGCCTTACACCTTCCATACCAACCAGGAGGACTATGAGCACACCCTTAGCACAAAGGGTTTTTCCTTCCAATCCATAGATTCTCCTGAGTCTACTGAAGATATAGTTGGTAGGTTCAGGGATTATCTCTTTGCTGTCTATGCCAAAGCTACTAAGCCCTGTGTCAAGCCCATTGATTATTATAGTCTTCCCCAACACATCAGGTGGTTAATCAATGAAGGAAACTGTTAGGAGGGACTGGCTGAATTCTCGTGATTCTAATCATAGCTGCTCTCAATCATTTACAATCCCTTATTCAGAAAGTGATTAGGACCTGCAACTGAGTGCTGGGATACCAATGTTCAGTCTTTATTGACTTCTGACAACAACATTTGGAGGGTTGCTTCATGTCTTCATAAGACACGAACATATATTGTCCCTTAAAGGACCTAATTCAATTTCAACTCTGATAAGACTGAGCTTTTAGCTGACAGTCTTAGAAGTTAACACACAATACTGATATTTTTAATCAAGAAACTTGTGATAATGTTATTCTGACTGTTGAACAGTTCCTTAATTCTTCAACTGATAACATTATCACTCCTACTTGCCCCTCTTAAGTTTTTAAAATATCTGAGAAAGCTAAAAAAATAACAAGGCTTCTGGTGTTTATTTTAGCTCAACTAATGTACTTATTCATCTCCCAGCGAATTTCTTAATTTCTCTCACCTTCATTATGAATAGTTTAAACTATTTTTCTAATGTCTTGAAGAATGCAGTGATCATACCCCTGACCAAGCTGGGACTTGACTTCTAACCACTGTTCCCTCTAATTTTCGGACGATCAGTCTTTTGTCAAGAATTTCTGTGACTATATCTTAGCTCAGTACATGGATGAGTTCTGCAATATTCATATCTGTCTGGAACAATTTGGTTTCTGGTGCAAACTCTCCACGCAACATCAACTCCACAAAGGGCTTTCTTTGCTATTCAAAATTATCTTAAAATTTATGAACATTGGTTACATGTTGGTGCATTAAATCCAGCTAAATGGCTGCCATATTTTCCCTTGCAAAAATGTTTCTATGATGAAGATATTCTGTGAGGAATTCTTATAAATACAATACCTAGGGGGTTAGTTACTCTAAATTCCAAATTGTGGACTTCAAATCAAGAACATTGTTAAAAAAAAAAAAAAAATGAAGGCTGCAATTGCTACTCTAAAACCTTATCCCAATTATTAAAGTTGTCTGCATACTAAAAATTATACAAAATTTGTCTGACATATTGTGACCCATGGCTGTCCTATTTGGGGGGAAATGTCTTTCTTAAACTTTTTAATTTGTTCTATTTTTTTTTCTCTTAAATTTGTTTAAGATTTTGCCCTCAAAACTTGATTCTGCTGCTTGGTATATGAGGAATGATGCAATTCATAATGATCTCAGAGCTAGGCCTGCACTTCCTTAATTTAAACATCGTAGGTTTTCACTACAGCATTGAATTCATTCAGAATCCTGTACTTCACAGCCTTCCACCTTACAACCCTGCTGTCCCTACTTCAGCAAAAAGACCTAGAGCATTGCTCTACAGGCCTGATGTGTCTTTGCCTCCCTCAAAAAGGAGAGGTGAGTGAAGTACCATTTTCCAGGGTCTCCTTAAATTTTTTCCCCTCTCAGTTTTGGCACTGTAAATTTTATTTTATATTAATTTTCTGTTTCCTTTCAATTTTTTTGGGTGTCACATTATTCTGCTACGTTGCTTTCACAATTATTTTTTTCTTAATTGTGTTGTCCTGTCACCTGTCTTTATAGAAATCTTAATTCAAATAAAGTTTCAAAATTGCATAAAACATAATAAAAATATCTTTGTTAGTTTTTGGTGATTTTTGCTAATTGTTTATATAAAGTTACTATATGTAAAAGAACTATACTGTACTGTATAGTTCTTTTTTTTATTGCGCCATGTTTATTTTTAATTTTGTTTTTGCTTTTTGTGCCTTCTTTGAGCTTCATGCCGCACCAGTTTGTTATGTAAGCTTCAATTCTATACTGCCCAGCAGTCATAGTTAAGGTTCCAGTCTTAACTTTTAATTAGACAACACGTTGGTTACTCTACTTTTTTGAGAATGAATTCACCTCCTCAATTCATTTGAAGTCACAGGGAGTGTATTAAATTTTTGTTTGGTTACTGTTGCATTGATGTTTTTATCTTTTTTGTTCAGAAGCTAAAGTGAAGACTTCCCACTTTGCTAGGTACTCCATAAAACCCAATTACCTTGACCTTGATGCATGTCAATGTGGATCTTAAAATTTTTCTTTTCTGTGTGGGGGGAAAAGAATCATCATGACTGTACCTAAACTAAAATGGCCAAAATGGACCTCGCATATACATTTATGTACACACAGGATTTTTGTCAATGGGGCTCTATATTAAAGCATAATTACTTCACAAACCTCAATGTCTTTAACTAAGATAAATATAAAATGTACCTAAAATTGAAACTCCATTTTAATTTTAATCATTTTCTTACTGCACTTATTTGCTTGCAATAAAGACTCAAACTAAGAAGCAGTGCAAAATAATTGAAACATATTTAAAATAGAAGTTAGAAATTTTTTAAAAATTAAATTAAAATTTGTAGATTGTCATTTATTTTTACTTTTCCATGAATATTTAAAGCTGAAAAGACTTTATTTAAATTATATTTCTCAATTTTATTTCCCCTAGGACCATAAGCAATATGTTGTGGGTGTTTAATCATGGGTAGAATTGGAGGAGTGTAAATTTTTTAAAGTTAGCTTCAAGCCATCCATTGAAGTAAAATGCTTTTTCTAATATGCTCATTTATCTAATTTTTGGAAGAAAAGCAGTGACCACATATTTAAAATTAAAAAAAAAAAAAAAAAAAAATTCATTCTCTAAGAAAGCCTATGAACCATCTGAATGTGGTAGAACAAAAAGGATTTCTGTAATTGTAGAAAATAAAGGCATTATTGTTAAATTAACCTCACTTTAAAATGGTAAAATATCTTAGTGTGGTAGTACTCTTACATGAACTCCATTTTTCCTTTCTGACAAAATTTATTCTATAATAGCAAAATTGTAATTATTGCCATAAATTGTCTGTGGCCATAAAAATTCAAATTTACATTTTTAATGAATTATTTAATGAGTTATAAGTTACATAAAGGAGTTATACAATATTTGTTGATCTTAGCGGAAATTAATTTTGATGTTCTCAAAGTTAATGAAATTAGAAGAGGAACATGGGTATTTTGCCTAAGGTTGTAATTTTTGGGGATAGAATTGCCAGTAGTTTATTTTAGAATACAAGTTGGTTAGTTTGGTTAAAATATCATTACATATACACAACTAAACATGTCTAACTTTGTGAATTACAAATATATAAAATAATTGTAAAATTTTTGTTGGAGTTTTCATTTGCATTCCATCACTTATACCTTTCAGTAGTTTTCAGGTTTATGGCTTATAACCATTTTATTTACAATATCCTTGCTCACCAATTTGTTAAACCCTTGCATATAACTTTGTAGTACATTTTTTATCAACTCTAGATTATAGGTTTAGTTTCTATGGACTTCTAAAATTTCATTCAATACTTCTGGATACTCATGCATTGAAATGACTCTTGAGAATATTTATGCAAGGGAGTGTTGTAGTTTTAATTATTGGAAAAAAATAATCAAAATAGAAATTTAATTTTTTATTCCTCAGACTCCTCTATATAATCACCTTGCTGTAGACTTCACATTTCTTAACCTTTTTAAGACTGTCTTTGTATAATTACACTTCAAGTTTGTCTTAAGCTGCAGCCACCTCATTTTCCCCAAACCAAATTGTCATTTAAAACATGTACATAAGGATTCATTAATATACATAATATTTATTCAGACATCTAGTTATCTTTTAGTAATAAATATTGTGGTGCCCCTACATATTTTAACTATTTATAAAGATATTTTGGAAATTTAGTTTTTGATACCTCTAAGGGAGAAGTATGATTTGGTCCATCTTTATTGCAGAAAGTCATTGAAGTGTCAAAACAATTCCTTCCTTTTATGGCCAAAGGGTTTGATAGCCCTAAACTTACCGTCCACATTGGTGATGGAGCTGAATTTGTAAAGAATCACAAAGGAGAATTTGATGTCATCATAACAGATTCTTCAGATCCCAAAGGTACATTTTTTAATACCCTTATTTTGTTTGCTACTTTTTAATTGAGAATTAATTTGAAATGGATGTCGAAAGATAGTTTATTTATATTTGGAATTTATGGCACATTGTATTAATGTATTTAGATGATTTTTGACTTATTTAATTCTCATAAAGGCAAGTTACTTATAAAGTCATTTTGAAAATCATAGTTCCTATTTTCAAATAAGATGTTGGGCTACATCTGTTTATTACTATAGTATACACCTGATTAAAGGAAGGAAAACTTCTGCAATCTCATTTATAGTGCATCTGAAGTTGTTACATTGGTAAATTGCCATCTGTCTTTGAGAAAATCATTTCTTTCCACATTTCATTTGATTTTTCATGTACCTTTCTGTACAAATCATGTAAATACGTACTTGATAACTTGTACGGTTCAGCCATGCATTGTACAGATTTAGGTCACATGTAAGATTGTACATTTGCCTGTGGAAAAAACCACAATTTTGAGTTTCAGAAATTTTTTTATTGACTTTGTACAAAAATTAAAAAGATTTTCTACAATCTGCAATGATAGGATGTTGATTACATATGAATATTCTTCATTCAAAATGCATTAGATATTTGCCTCTGCTCCACAGAAATAGTCTGTGATTATGTGGTTTATTGTCAGATGGAACTTTAAAATACAACAGAATTTCAAAAATTAAGCTGTGTATTTTAACAATGCCACACAGCAATGTAGAATAGGAGAGCAAGCACTATGGAATATGGATATGAGATGGAATATGAAAAACAAACTGAATTTGGAAATTGCATCCTTGATAAACGTTTGAAAAATATAATAGCTAAAACAATGATTCATGAGCTTTTGTTCTAAACAAGAACTTTGTCCTAAACTTTCTAACAAAGGCAAAATCAGCCACATAAAATAATTTAAAACAAAAACCATGTTTTTTTTTTTTTTTTTTTTTTTTTTTTTTAAGACTTTGTTTCATACATAGATTTTTGTCAAGTGCTTTTTTTAATTTAAAGATTTTTAATACTAAGGATTGATACAAAGTTGTGTGTAAGTTCATAGAAATGAAATTGCATAAGATATAAGAATGTGCTTATAAAGTTCTTCATTAATATAATCTTCTATAAGAAAAAGACAAGTGTGTGATAATATAACTTAAAAATCAAAAATTTTAAATTTACTTTGCATATAATTCTAAAGCAGTTTTATATAAGGATTTGTTAAAGTATTACATATTAAAACTATATATATTATGTAAATGTATCTTCAGCATAATTTTGAGCTTGTGCATTTGGTATGTGAAATTGTTTGATTTTCAAAGTTATGAATTTACTTGAGGGAGAATTTTGTAAGCAAACAAAGTTTTCATTTTATAGGTCCAGCTGTGTGTCTTTTTAGGAAGCCTTATTATGAATCCTTGAAAGAAGCTCTGAAACCTGGTGGCATTATTTCCTCACAAGGTATGCATATGTTTTTTCTTTTATTTATTTTCAACTAACTTTTTTTAATCTTTGGAATGAATATAATTTCTTTTTGAATTATAGGAGAATGCTTCTGGTTTGACTTAGAACTAGTGAAAGAAATGATAGAAATGTGTCGTACTTTGTTCCCAGTTGTGGACTATGGATCTTCCTATGTATCTTCCTACCCTGGTGGGCAGATTGGGTATTTATTGTGTAGCAAGAATCCAGTGAGTTTTCCATTACAAATAATTTAGAATGATAAACTATGTGTGCATTATATTTTTATGTAGAGGAGTATAATTGGTAGGTCAGTTGTTCCCAGAAGTTAATTTTTTAATAGAATATGTATTTAATATTCAGCATATTTTTATTAGAATCAAGATGTGTATTATCTAGATACTTTATACTTATCTAGTGGAATTTTAATAGTGTTTTTATCTCAAGTATGTCATTCTTTATGGAATGATTTATACCAAATTTAAAGAATCTTGCTTACTTCATGTTTGAAAGTCGGAAACAATTAAGAGGAAGGAGAAAGCATATATGTCAACTTTTATGAATTATCTGTAAAATTTACTGTTCGGTGTTGTACAGATACTGATGATTTTTATTGGATTTCGGTATCAAGGACAGAAAATTAAAATTTTTTAACTGATCAAAAGTTTTAGAAATAGAATTATTATACATTTGGCATGGCTGTAAAAAACTCAGTTTGGCATTATCTGGATACTGTATTTTGATTGAAAATTGATGCCAGTAGTTAATTCAGAATGATTTAAAAAAATGACCACACAAATGAAAATAATCTTATTTTATTACAACTCCAGTAAATAGGATCAAATTCGGTAATAATAATCAGTTTAATGATCCCTCTCTGCTTTTATCAGACAGATATTCAGTTTGAATTAAGTTTATTTTGTGGTTTTTGAAAAACAAGTTTAATTGAACAAAAAATTAATGTTTATATGTATATATATTATATATAATGAATTTATAAAGATTTTAATTTTCTTTGGATTAGAAAAATACAATTAAATTTTTTAAATAACAATACTACTGCCACTACACATCAATCAACTAACCAATGACTTTCAACTGAAAAGTTTATTATGCATTATTTTAAATAACACAAAATTAATTTTGTTTATTTAAAAGTTTTTGTTTTATTTTATTTTATTTATTTTTATTTATTTATTTATTTTTTTTTTTTTAGGAAACTAAGTTTAGAGAGCCCTATCACAAATTCACTCCTAAGATGTTGAAAGATCTGAGTTTGAGGTATTATACACCTGATATACACAAAGCTGCTTTTGCTCTTCCATTATATATCGCTGAAGTATGTATATGTATATTTTTAAAGTTTTCTTTGGTTTTTTAAATAAGAAATAAGTAATTTAAACTTATTTGAAACTGAAAAGCATGAAAATTAATCTTGTTATTTGGTTTTATCTTAACTGAATTATATTTAATGTAACTGGTACAATTTATTTTTCCTTAATCACCAGGGGTATGGCCGATATTTTTTAGTTGCAAGAGCTGACTACTAACACACTGATCAACTAACAACTTATTGATCTCATATCGTAGAAAGTAACTTGTTCATACATAGCCTTTATTCTTAATCTTTAGTTTTGAGAAATATAGAACAGCTATCTCAATTGTTTATGTCCTTGATTTAATTTGGGTTCCTGAGAAAGTTAAATATATATATATAATCAAAATTATTTAACTCTAATATTTCCTTAAAAACCTCCTCTCTCCCATTCTAATTCCTTTAAATCTTTTTCCCAGCCTCTAAATCAAAGGAGTGTTTTCCACTTAAAATTCTTCCCAAACCTTTCTATCCTAAAAATGACAACTTTCTATCTATTCAGCACATTTCCCAGCTATCGCTGGCAAATGGCTCTGCATTTTTCATGATCTTACACTTAATGTGCCGAGTAAGGGTTTTTTTTTTTTTTTTTTTTTTTTTAAACCATGGGAAAGTTTTGTCTTTGCTCTTGGGTGCACCTCTGTTCGAGCAGTGATTTTTGTGGCTTGTCCTTTGTCTGTTAAATAGAAAAGATGTCCATTGTAGCAGCTCTGGAATAAAGTTTCAATTAGACCTGTGCCGTTCTCTTCAATGTCAGCCTGACTGCATTTTTATTACTGCTAGCTGTTGAGCTTTCTCCTTGTCAATGAGTTTTATAAATAATGGTTTACACATATATGTTATATATATTTTATAGTAAGATTTAGAAATTGGTACAGTAAAAATCTATAAACTTAGTGCGAGAAATTTTTTCAGGAAATCATTAAAAATTGTACCAGGTTCTTATAATTAAACTTCCTTTATAAATGGTATCCTACAGCACAAGCGGGTGAACAGAATGCAACAAAATTTTATATATGGGCTTTACATGAAATGTCCGTTTTTAAAAAAAAATGTAGTTCCAAAATGCCTTTTTGGGAGAAACATAAAATTTAATACAATAAACGACCAAAATAGAATACAAACAGTATTAACAATCAAAACAAGAATTGAGTAATAAAATGTAAAATTGGGAAAAGCTGTCAGTTGTAGGAGAAAATGTTGATTTGCTTTCTTGGGATGATGAGGAAGCATTATGCAAAACAGGTTAGGGTATAAAACATTTGCAGACATTGTTATGCTTAAGTTGATCTTAAGATGGAACCCATGGCATAGACCAATGTCTAAAGGTATCCAGGCAGTGTTTAAAAGATTTGAAGAGACGTAATTTTTGATCAGTCTGGAAGAGGCTATAAACATGTCACACTGGTACTGTTGATGCTGTCAAGACAGCTGTTGACCCACAGTCATAGACTTTTGAGGGCAGTTGCGCAAATGCAGTTTCTCAACAGACAGGCTATTCCTATAGCACTGCCTGATAACTACTTAAACATAATGCACTACTTCTCATACGAGATCTACTATACCCAGGAGCTGCTTGATAGGAATAAGCCACATCTCTTGCAGTCGGTTTTCTCAACAAAGATGATCTGTCATGGTATTAGAATATTCTGTAGAGCTACAAGGCTCATTTCTACCTCAATGGAACAGTCAACACACATAAATGTCGCATTCAAGCTAAGAAAAATCTAGATCCATACTGTGTTATATGAAATAAAAATAGTAAAGTCTTTAACCTGCTCAGGACTGCCAGAAAAAGATATGCTTCCCGAGGTGTGCAAAGTTTTTTCAGTTTAACTTAATTTTATTTAAAAATTCATAACTTCAGTTTAATATGCTGAAATTTGTAGCTTTTAATCCTTGATAGTATATATACTATAACCAAAGTATTGTGATATTTGAAAAATTAAGTACAAATTTTAAAGAAAAGTATTTCACTTTGATAACATTTATATCTAGTTAGAAAATCTTTGACAATATCACAATTTTACAGCAAAATTTCATTAAATTTTAAAATGTCTATTTTCCAATTATTTAATTAATTACATTTTAATCGAGGCATATCAAATCTTTATCTGTTTGCTATTTATTTCATTTAAATCGATTTTGCAATTAATCATGCTAAATTCTTTCATCTAAACAGTCAGATTTACTGTCACTTGCATTGTAAAAATTGTCTCCCCCCCCTTTTACTGTTTGATTCGTTCATCAATTTTTTAAAAAATCACTCAAATATTTAGTTTTTTTTTTTTTTTTTTTTTGGCATGATAGCTAAAATAAGAGACCCCAAAATAAGAAAGTCACAATCTAGTAAATTCCAAATGATTATTCCCAGCTCTATGAATAATAAACATTCTATCAAAATATAAACATGCAATGTTCAATAAATCATAGCCTTTAAAAAAAATCCTAACACATACTGGTAATTGTCTGTTAAAATTAAGATTCAGATAAAAAAAAAATTTTAAACTGAAAACAAATATTGAAGGTCAAAATTATTTAAAACATTATTTGAAAACCTAATGGGCTTCAACTGTCATCTAGTAACTTTTAAAAATTCTGAATAAAATATTTAGATTTACAAACACACTAGTGTGCCCATGGGCAGAGTCCCTTGAACAGAAAATTGTATTATGTGATTGTGGTCTTGACAGGGTTAGACTCATGATGTTGCTACTTATGTGTATTTTGGACAGAAGTTTATGAATACAAACATCTTAAAATTTGTCAATTTTACCTTGAACTCACTGCTGCAAACAAATTTTAAAATTTTATTAAATGAATTTTTTTCCTTTTAGGAAATGGGACTGAACTGGGAAGTTTCATTCAGCAAACACTGAGTTTGACCAGTCTTTCATGTTGAAGTTGTCTACATATGAGCTATGCTTATACACATGCTGTTTACAGTATCGGAGAAACTTTAAAAAAAAGTGTACTTATGCATTTAACATTTAGGTTAAAATTATTCTAATAAATAGGATTTCAAAGACTATTTTGTTACAAATTTGATATGTATACATTTAAAAATATTGTTCAAGAAACTGTCATCAGTGAAGTTCAGACTATTCAGTTATTCAGTGCCTTTATCAGTCATTTAATTGTAGCATTTTTAAAGTTGTTAGTATTACATTCTTAATGCTATAATCTAATTTTTATAAAGATAAAATATTTTATGAATAAATTTCAAATTTTGCCTGTCAGAACAATTGTGTACCCAATATTTGTTACAATATAACTACCTCAAAGAATGTGACACATAGTTGTTCGTTTTTTATATGAAATTCATAAAAATTATAGAATCAAAAATGTTTTGTAGTTTTGCTGTGTATAAATTTTTAAATAAATTATGTTTTAGATCTGCATATTTGTAAATTTGAGCCATGTAGTGTCAATTTATTTTTCAAGACTGAAAAATTTGCTGATTCACTCTGTTGTACAAGTATCACAAAATGAAAGAGCAATGGCTATCTGGTTCTTAAAAGTTGCCATGTTTAGTGTTTTGCTACACAAGGGCTAATGAGACAGACCTACTGCTTGAAGCTGATTTCAAAAGGTAAACATCCATGCATATCATAAGTTGATTTTAATTTAAGAACACTAGTACTGAAAATCAGTGCTTTAACCATTCAACTCTTTTATTGCATAGCAGCCACCACACCAACTTTGAAAATCTTATTTTCTATACTAAATATGCAAGGAAAAAAAAATCTAGGCTGAAAATGCATTCACGACTTTATATACAGTGAAATCCACTTAAGTGTTTCAAAGAACAAAGTGGTAAAAATTTCAGGAAAAATAAGTTGTTTTTTTGACTCCACTTGTTTCTTAATCTCATTTTCTTTTTTTCTTCATTTAATTGTTAAAGATTGTAATAGACTTTTGACTATAATCTCTTGCAGGAAAGCCCCAATTTCTTTTCTTACTGAATGCAGGATAAGCAGAAATTTTTTTTCTTCCAAATTCTGAGTTCTTGAACCTTAAGCCTTATTCATTATTACCTGTGTAGACATGTTTAAAATATTTAATTTGAACAAGGCTTAAGGAAGCTCAAAGTAAGGCTAAGAAACAAAAAATAAAACTAAAGTTTACTATCGCACTGGAGCTTCATTTACTGACTCTCCTGGGCCTAGCCCTCTGAGCCAGCATACTTGATCACATGGTCATGAGACATAACATTTATTGCACACGAAATTAAGGACTGGAATACTAACTGAATATTAACAGGTAGAACAAAATTAAAAGGTAGAAAAATAAAAAGGTTCACGAGTTCGGTGAAGGGTACACAAGTAAAATAAGTTTATATAAACGAAAAAATGAGAAGGAGAGTACATTAATTGTACTTTACGTCGTTAATATAATGTTAACAACAAATCTAGAATATATGTTTTTTTTTTTTTTTCATAAGAATTAAAAAAGTTTACTAATATGCCTTGGAAACTTTCATATGATTAATATCAAAATAAATTCTGGAAGAGTTGTGAAACTAAAGTGGATCTTCACTTATTTCCAGCCTGCAACACAGCAGTACTGTAAATATGAAAGGAATGTGACTGGGGCTAACACTAATAAGCTTTAAGTGTGAAAATGTACACTTTTGTATGTGTATTATTGAATAACTTTCTGGTTACCATACAATTTGTATGCTGGTAAGAGTAGTATTCAGGATTTTAATAAATTCTGAATGAGAGAAGAAAAAAAAAAAATCTAGAAAGACATTTCTTAAAAATCATTCTATTTACAAAAACTTTTATTAAGTCTTAAATGCTCATATATCATTTTCACTATTAATATACAGGCTTGCAACTGCTGAGGTACTTTCAAAAAGCTGAGAAAAGTGACTAAACATTGAAAAAGTTTTTCTCCTCTTGAATACAGATTTTTCTATTTATTTGAACTCTTAAATCAAGTGATTCATGCAAGATATAATTTTAGTGTCAAATACAAAAAGGTTAAAAATTGTGTTTAACACAACTCAACATTGCTTTTTATTGAAGAAAATTTATAAATTAGATTTGAATTCATACAATACATTAATTTTATAATCACAATTTTCTGCATATATTAATGATGTTTTGAAATATGTACATAGCTAGATTAGAGTATCCAAACAAAAATTGTAAAGAAAAAGAAATGTGTGCTTTGATGTAAATTACTTTAATGTATTATATGTACAGTTCAGTACAAATGTAGATTTCAGGAACTTTACGACTTTCTAAAATCACTAAAGTCTGGAAATATGACTAATTACATTTTAATAAGAAAAATAAGATTAGAGCATATTTTTGGTCTCTTATTAAAATATTTTGTTATTAATTCAATTTTCTTTTTTCAACTACAGACTTTTGCTGTTATACACCATTAAAAAAGTGACGGAATGGCAAGCCCGAATAAACTTCTAAATTTTTATCAAGGATTGAAATCCAGTTCTTGCCTCGCTTACATTGCTGAATTTTTTTCGATTCTGCATTATGTGGTATTGTTAGTATACACAGCATTACTTTTAAAGTTCCATATAACCACAAATCATGTGATAGCAACAGCAGAGTATCTCCTGCATTGCATAAAAAAAGTTATACAATCTTATACATTAAAAGCTATACATGCATTCTAAGTTTGTAGGTATTATTTTATTGGGCTATTACAGATTACTATTAGTTACATAACTTTTAATATTTTCATAGTATAAAGAACCAAGTTTCTAAGATTTATCAGCCCACAAATCTATTTTTATTTTGGCAAATTATACTACTATGTTTTATATAAAAAAATTACATTGCTGTATTAAGTCAATGAGTGGAATATACCCCTGAGAAACCCTAAAATGATCCAAAATTCATTTTAGACATTTCTTTAAATCTCATTTAACCCTTTGCACTTTTGTTGATTTAAATGGTATTTGTTATTAAGTAAGCTGTCATAATTTGTATATCATACACAAGCAAAACTTAACACATTGCCTCTTAATGTCTATAATTAATAGGGAAAACTTGAGTTTACTTTTATTACATGATTAAAGAAAATTCTTTTGAATGCTGTACTTCAACCTCCTAAATCCAAGTAAACATATACTTTTTTATGTTAACTCAAATAACTTAATCATTAACATTTATAAAAAAAAATATTTTGTAAAAATCTGAAGTGGTGGCAACATTTTTTTTTTCTGGAAGGTTTTTTAATACAAAATTGCCTTTTATGGTATAAATAGCTCTGAATTTAAAAGCAGAAAGTATTACTATTGTATAAGCCTCATACTGTGGTGTTTCTAAAAGGGGGAAAAAACTGAAAAATTTTAGACTTGTATGTCAAAAGAAATATGAAAACTTTTTTTCGAAAAGGGGGGGGGAGGTGTAATGCAAAACACTTAGAAGAAAAAATAGCACTCCAAACCAAAAAACTCTGAAAATCTTGCACTTTTACAAATTCTTATCAAAGAAAACTGCTTAAGGATATGTAAAGTAAAAAAATTTTATGCAATTGGTTATTACATGCCTACCCCTCTTTCAGTAGGAAGATATATGAAAGAACTCGCATACATTCTCTAATGCGATTACTTTTCTACAAGCTAATACAATCAAAAGAATATATATAAAAACTTTAAATCACTTGAAAAATTTGAATGTATAAAACAAGAGCTACACAAGCATGGTTAAAAAAAATTTTTTTCAGCAATTAGGAATAACTGCCAAGAGTATACTTAAGATAATGCTCATGTATTATTTTATCGAGATCTAAATCCAGTTCTCGTCTTGCATATACTGTTGAATAACATCTTCTCCCATTATGTATTTCTAGGTCAGAGGTGGGCAAAATTTGGCCCTTTTGCTTACTTTATCCAGCCTATTAAAAAATCCTGCATGTAATTTTTTTAATCTCTTACATGCGAATTTGTTGAAATCAACAGTATTTGTATGCGTAGTGTACAACATATATTTGTGAAAGAACTTTTTCATTAATGATTTACACAAAAAATAAATATTGAACACAAATTATTAACAAAAATCTACACTCAGTATTAAAGATTGCTACAAGTGATTTGGATCCAAATTTTGACGAAATATCAAAGAAACATTCCAGATTTCACGTTTTGCATTAACTAAAATTATTCTATTTTAACTCCCTAGGGACGGCACCGGCCGAAGCACTTAAGGACGAGCTCGGCTGGAATGGGCCGGAAGCAAGAACTTAAGGGGTGAAAGGAACCTCGAAGATGGGCTCTACTTTTTCCCTACCTTGTAACTGCTATTCACGGGGCATCTCTTTTGTCCAGTTGACAGTTTGATGGATATTGCCCGCACCTTGTCCAATTTTTGAGTGGTTTTCTTAACCACCGAATGTTTACTTTTATTTCCTCTCTGTAGGTGAACATAGTGATCTTATTTTACACTTTGATATATATTTTGAAGTTAAGTGTAAAATTATTTTTGGAAATTTGAGTTTGAATTCTATAGTTTAAATTTTTTTTATTAACTGAATTATTTTTTAAAATTATTTCTTAATAATGGCAAAAAGAAAAAGACCTTTGACCCAGTTGGAAATAAATGATATTTTATTTGGATCGGACACCAGTGACAGTGAGTTGTCGAGTGAAGACGATGGGTGGCCCAAAAGAGCCAAAATGGATTGTTCCCTCATCCCGGACCCGGATTCTGAAGATGATATAATTTTAAACACAGAAGGAAAAGGGAAGCATATCAGTGATATGCACATTGAAGACAATGAAGATTTAGGTGTTTCTCAAGGAAATACTTTCTCGTGGTCTGAAACTTTAGATAATAGTTTGATGACATCATTGAAAAAATCGTACGGCGCGGGTCCTACCCATGATTTACCTGTGGGATCTAATGCTGAGGCATACTTTAAACTTTTATTTACAGAAGAAATGTGTGAAGTCATACGGTTTAATACAAACAAATATGCAGAGTTCGTTAAAGAACATTTAAAAAATAAGTACGAACCGATTGGACAAAAAAAATGGAAATGGGTTCCAATATCGGATAACAGTGAATTGTGGAATTTTTTTTCCATTTTAATCATCATGGGTATAGTTAAACTACCCAGACTTAAAGACTACTGGTCTACAAATCCGATGCTTGGAAATGAAAAAATTAAAAGTGTAATGACAAGAGACCGGTTTCTGCAAATTTATAAATTTTTGCATCTGTCAAACAGAGAAGATGAATTATCCCTGTCGGACCCTAACTATTATATGATGCAAAAGGTTGATCTATTTATGAGCGATCTAAGGAAAAATTTCCAAAAATATTTTCGACCATACTCTCACATGTCAATTGATGAAGCTATGATCAAATACAAGGGTCGCTTAGGCATCATCCAATACATGCCAAAAAAGCCAGTGAAACGGGGAATAAAAGTCTGGATGATGTGTTCATCCTTTTTAGGATATATTTCAAATTTTGAAGTATATTGCGGAAAGAAAGACCAGATACAACGATCAGGAAATGGAATTGGATTTGACGTAGTAAATCATTTGACAAAAAACCTTCAATCTGGCCATAGCGTTTATTTTGACAGATTTTTCACAACGCCAATACTAATGAAAAATCTTTTGGAAAGAGGAATTTCCGCAACGGGAACTGTTATGACGAACAGAAGAAATCTTCCAAAAAACATAAGCAAAATAAAATTAAAAAACACTGGAGATTTTAAATGTTTTCAGTGCATTGAATGTCCAAACATTACATGCACGGTGTGGAAAGATAAAAAAGAAATTTTCATACTCTCTAATAATACTGAGCATCAAGAAACAACTGTTCAAAGGAGAATTGGCGGAACAAAAAATACTGTTCCTAGTCCACTTGTGTTCGCACAATATAATAAATATATGGGTGGTGTAGATACTGCTGATCAGTATCGAAAATATTATGATATAGCCCGAAAATCCAGAAAATGGTGGATATATTTATTCTGGTTTTTCTTCAACAGTGCGATCAATAATGCTTTTATTATTTATTCGACTTCAAACTTCCCTTTGCAGAAAAAACCAAAGAAATTGTTAGAATTTCGAATGGATTTAGTCCAGTTATTTTCTCTAACTTCTCAAAGAGTGAAAAGATTGAACACTCTATCAGAGCCAGCTCATCTGAAAACTAAAATTGAAGGCCGTAAAAAAACTTGTATAATGTGCAGACAATTAAAACTCAGGATTCCGTCTAACAGATAGGTGGAAAGCTCTTGGATGTGTAGCTTATGTGTAAACTGCTTTGGTCCGTATCATCAGGATTTACTGAAATAAAATATTTGATGCTGGTGAATAGCTTTTTATGCCCAGATATTTACTTTCTTTTGTTCAAAACTTCTCAATATTTAGTATTGTTTTGTTAAATTATATATTTTAGAATGTCTATGCTTTAGATGCTTCTTATTCCTTTAGTAAGCACTAATAATTCAGATTTTATTATAACTTTGGTTAAATTTAACTGAAAAAAAATCTAGTTTTCAATTTGAGAGATTTAGTTATATTATTCCAAGTATTCATATTTTAAATGATGTTTAAATCATGTTTTGTTAGTTTGGATAGGAGGATTACAGTCTACTGTTTTGTTCACGAGGGCTAATGAGACCAGGACCTACTGCTAAATTCGATCTACGAACATCTATGCCAGCAGCGGGATTCGAACCTGTGATCTCCGATACCAAAAGGGAAATGTTTTTTTCTGTTAGCTGTCGTTATATCTTACTTTTTACTAGACTGCGGTTAAAACAGATATTTACTTTTGTTAAAGGACAATTTGAATTGCTAATAACACCCATGCTTTCAGTGGACTTTGAACTCACAATCACCGACAGTGAAAGGCAGTACTGTAACTGTTCAGCCACCATATGGCTGTTTTACTCATAATTAAAAAAAATATTAAGTTTCATAAAATTGAATTCAGTTACTTTGATGTTA
>JAGEOH010001218.1:0-5000 GCA_032207245.1 Pardosa pseudoannulata
CACCCAATGTTTCTTAGGTCTTTATAATTGACATTTAGTAAGACTTTTGGTTGTTTACTGAGTACCTTCTTGATCCTACTGTACATGCATCCCAGGACCACACGCAAATTTCTTAAATTTGCAAGTGGCCACTGGTCCTGACCTTTAGGCCTTACGACACTGCATCTTAACACTTGTGCCAATTGTCAACCTGCCCGTTTAAACTAATTAATTGATGTCGCAGTGTCCTTCGATTCAACTTATTTCTCATTTTTCATTAAAAGTCACCACCTGCTACAGAAACTTTTCTCACACGCGTTACATCTAAGTTATCTTTATTTTATTTATATTTTTGGAGGATTAATCTGCCTAACTTCCGAATTATGAAAACAAGACAGACACGTACTTTCCAATATTGTTAGGGGGAGAATCTAAAATGACGCTATTTGTGGAAAACTTCAAGTTAATTAAGACGTTTAACAAAAAAGTTGTGAACAGATGTCGTCTCTTTCTGCTCCTTTTTTTCTCATTAGTTAACAAAAAATCATTAAAACGGCGAAATGTCAACAAAAGAAATAAAGAGATTAAAGTTAATATAAAGGCCAGAAAAAAAAGTGTATAATGATGAAAAGTAAAAGTATTTGACATTAAAAATTTTAAAAATAATATTATTTACAAAAATTTACAAAATATTACATGGATCTGTAGAAAGGTTAGGACAATAGAGCACCAATCCGGACCCACATGCCGGGAGGCCCTCCATAATTGTCCCGACAGTGGTGGGCAGATCGCAAGTAATGGTCCACCCCATCCGGCCAGCCTCCTTTAAAGTGCCCAACACGTGCCCGTCGCTTAGTTCTGGAAATGTTTATCGATAAATAAAATATCGATACAAATTATTTCGGTCGTAAACACATTTCCTTCTATGTAAATATGTTGAGTCAGCCGTGATATAAATTGACTTCCCCGGTTGGCTCCGGGCCTTGCGTTGTCTCTTACTCTGTTTGATGTTACTAAGGAAGTACGATATACTATGTTTGAAAATGCTTGCTTTAGTTTGATTTTAATGCCTTGTTTATATTTTTTTATAGTTCGAGCTTAACGAATAAACATCCATGAAATGAACTGTGTTTTGAACTCTCTACGTATATCTACACCACATGCTTAACATGACGCTGGGCACTCTGCAAATAAGATAAAATTTACCCCAATACTTAGCACGCGTATTCTGCCAATGCGTATTTGTGGCGTAGAAGGCGCCACTGGCGAGTGAACGTAGAAGAGTAACGGTCGTTGAGGAATTTGGAAGCCTACTGGGTGCTCTAGAGGGCCTCTTTTGGCACCAGAGTTAGTGAGATTGGCAAACCACGCGGACCAAAAGGAGGGCTATTCTTGTAGCTTGATGAATTTTGCTCGTTGTACTTCGAGACGGAATCCGGATAGCCTAAAGGAGGAGAAAGAAATTTTTAGAGGCGACAGTCACAGTCCTGGGCCTTGTTACTATCGCGCATTGCAATTTTTGGCCCACCCTGTGGAACCCCCGTGTCTAGGCAGGCTCAAAATATCTACTGAAACCTCACAGTAGCTTCAGTGGTGAAAAAATAGACCTTAAATTAAGAATAGATAATTAAAAAAAAAATAAAATTTTAAGAATAAAAATGGAGGTGCCGAAGGCAGCATAAAAAAAAGTCGAGCAGTGGTCTCTTCATGGAGTGTGGTCAATTTGGCTGGGCAGCAGAAGTTAGCTCCAGGGGTCGTAACTTCTGGCTTATGCTGACCACATTGCCAAGTCACTCGATAATTGCAGACTTAACCCTACCATGACCTTCCTCGGCTTTGATCTGTGGTCGCCCTGGTGGATGACCTACTATCTGGCTCTGGGGTTGGGGAATTTTATAGCCGAGAGATGGGACTTCCTGGGAGTAAGAGGGAGAATTTTGATAAATTTATCCTAGGCGGAGAAAGGAAGGAGGTGACTGGAACGGACAGGCAAGAGACGAACCTCAAAGTGGAAGTGTGACCTGATCTGCAAAGCAAACATTAGTGAAAATTATTAAAAAAGGGGACTAACCCCTTGATGGTCTGATCTTGAGGCGAGAAAGAAAAGGAAAAAGACGGTTGCCCTGCCATGTATTATTGCTGTTGTGTGGCCCTCCTGTTGAGGATTAATTTAAAAGTTTAGTTAATAGTTAAGTTATAAGCTAAGGATTTAGGGATAGATTCTAGGGGACCTAATGGTTGAAGAGGGGGAGGGGGCTTGGCTGGGACCGTGACTGGCAGAATGACCCAATAGATGCATATATTGTTGTGACAAGAATCTAACCAACGACTTTGCCCCCCCTACCCCCCAAAAAAAACCGAGGTGATTATTTTGGGGCCCATTGAAGTGAGTTTTTTAGGACGATAATTTAGGCGAATAAAAAAAGCTCACAATTTTGATACCATTTGGGGTACTATGTCGCCCTAAATAAATTTATTTCGTACCCGTATATCTGGTGTATTTCAAACCTTCACAAAGTATCTATTGCTCGAAACGTCTCCATTTATTTCATGTTCTGATCACCATCCTGATACTGTCTGGTTTTTTTATACGTCACGTGCGCCATCAAGTGGAGTCAAGTGCAGACCTGTTTCCGATCTATCGTCAGATGAGAGTGGTCTGTCAGTTTAATTGTTTCCTGGTATGTTTTATTTTCTTGTCTGTCGCGCCAGACCTAATCGACACCCAACGTCGCCGGCTGGGGAATCGATTCGGGGTTCAGGGACCGAGGGGGTGGGGCAGGAGAGATGTGGGTCACAGAAAGGGAGACGCCAGATCTTCGGACGCAATTGAAAAGGAGGCCCCCGGGTGAATACGATGCTCTCTGGAAGGCCTCCAAATTTTCTCGACCCCAGACGAGGGGGCTTTCCAATAAGATGCAATGACACTAGTGAAAGCTCCGAGAGTTTTTTGTGCTCCTCTTGTTCTAGACGTTACCCCTCTTTTTCGAATTATCGTCATCTAAACAATTGTTTCTACCAGTCTGGCACACGATAGGCGAATACTCTTAAATACCAATTTCATTCCTCTTTTCAGATAATATATTCTGCAATGACAGATTCATAGGTGATAGATACAGGGGTCTGTACTCTCCCCGAAATATTTTGAATGTATGCATTGCAAGACATTTTAAAGTTATTAAAACTTGTCTACATTACTAGTTTGCACTGTAAATGTTGAACGATCATTTTCAAACATGAAAAATATAAGTGACAATATAAGTGATTAACAAATGTAGCATTACTTTGAGTGCATAGGGGCATGAATGTAAATGCAGATAAAGGTTTGATTAATCGAGCCTTAAAGATAGGACAATTAACTGACTACTATAAAACGGCAGAATATAAAGGACTGATTATGCCACTCTGTCTTTTAATTTTAATAGCATACAAAGAATATCATCTTGTAAAATAAAAATAAATGATATATTATAATTAGTATCTTAATAAGTTATTCATAAAATTATTTTAATTTAAGTTCGTCTGTTAAATACTGGAGTGTCCATTAAATAGGCTTTTGTATTTACGAGGCAAATTGAAAACCTGGTAAAATTTCAGAGCATAAATTAAGGCACAATGTGGTCATGAATATATTTTACATGATGCAGTGAAATGACGTAGAGCGTTGCTGATCAACTTTAGGACTTTTTAATTATACATACAAAATTACGGATGTATCTATAATAAGACTTATGAATGTATATATATATATACTTTGTGCATGTGTAATTTTTAAAGTTGAAGCGTTGTTTTGGGCCTCCTCGAAAAAAAAATAAATCTGGTTACGTTATTGATTCCAGATGAAAACTGCCGTGGATTCCGAAGAACAACTCTAACATGACTTTCCCTTTAGGAATCTTGGTTTTCTGCCACCATGAAGAATGTAGTGATTTCTACGTCCCCAATGCTCTATTAAATTTTGAGTCGTTTTAAAAGCATGTCTAGCGCCCAGTAACAATTCTGCTATGTAGGAAAGGATTTTTATTAACAGAAATTAAGTCTTGTTCTATTTTCAATCGAGGCTTTTGATCTTGACACAAAACATGCAGAACACAATTTGTCGACACTAAGCATTTCTCCCTAAGTCGGTTACTAAATGCACCCACCTACAAAATACGACTCCATTGGGAACTACTAACCATGTGATTTGATTTCAACCACCATTACAAGAGAAAAAGAAGAGTTGTATTACTTCTGCAATTTTTGAATCCTACTATGTATATTGAAGACAATGTCTACATTTGGAAAAGAGCAGTGAACATTGCTTTATATGACATTGCATAGAGCAGCATTGAAAAGAGCAGTGAACATTGCTATGCGTTCAGCATTTTTCAACATTGCTTTTAAATTTTTATATCTTCATAGAAATCTTTGCTTTACTTTTATTTATGTTGAGACGAATTTTCACGAGGCTCTGCTGTTATTGCATATATATTATGGCAATATTCGCATTTAATGAGGACATTCCTCTGGAGGTCTTCGTTCAGCGGCAACGTTTGCCGTATTTCCCCATATAGTCTGTTATAGACCACTGTGCATTAAGTTAAGGCAAATTTCTGCAGTGCAAACTCACCTTTGATATCTAAACACGCATTTATTTTCTTAGCGTTAATCCAACCATCGACATTTCTTACAACACACGATCACAAACACTAACAATGCGACTACCTTTGTCGACAAGACTTTTTCTTAAAGCACACGAAAGAGAAAAGTATCAAATCATCGAGTAAATTTGAAAACTCTACTGTTCTTTTTTTTAATTCTTAAAAGAAATTTTCATTAGTCTGTTGATCCCATTCTGAAAAAAATATTTGAAATTTTATTAATAATTTTGAGGATTTTTAAATTTTAAATGTGATAAGATTCTGTGTTTACCAAATTGAAGTATTTTACTGATGATACTAAATGACTAATGTAATTATACAAAATTAAAAACATTATATTCACTAGACAGGAAAAACATTCTACAGACGAAAATATAT
>JAGEOH010001218.1:10000-25000 GCA_032207245.1 Pardosa pseudoannulata
GACGGTCCATATTTAAATGGAAACAACTCAAAGGGTTGTCCATAAATGACTCTCTAGCTGTTGTTTTTTTTCAATATTTTGAACCCCCATCTCTGCTGGCCCTGAAGTGTCACACTTCAACAAACCCCCTCTGTGACGTTATGCTCCAACAAAAAAACATCTTTAGACAAACGGGTTCTTCGACTTTCTCAACAAGCCTTCCATGCATCCACTTGTTGGTGGATGTAAAGATCATAACTTTTCTACCGTCGATTTCCATTGATATTCGGATTTTTAAGAGAAACAAATATCAACTTTCGGAAAAGATCAGACGCTTCACAATGCACTCGGATGCAAAGAGGTTGCCTCTCTGGTGAAGTCCAAGGGGGCGAGATTCGACCCACTGAGGAAGGTTGTGACATGGGGAGATATTCTTTTAAGTAAAAAGTGTCTGCTGCTACCATATTTTCAAAATCTACTCTCAATACCTTTTTTTGAGAAATAAAAGAATAGAAGAGAAAAAAATCACACGAAAGTTTCTTTTGTCCCAATTAGGGAAATACCTCCAAATTTCCGTAATTTTGAATAAACTTCAAAATTTAATCTTCTGAATTTAAACCAAAATATGTGATGTCATATTTCTTGTTACTCCCCTCTCCCTTTTGTCAATTACTGTCTGTTGCAATTTTACTAACCCATCCAAACATAACATCATTTCTAAACTGCCCCCCAAAAATCAAAGTTTTGAAACATTGCGATTTTAATATTGCTCAGAAAAATGCTGTCTACATAACGTAACTTTCAAATTTGGCGTATAAGTTAAATTTATAAAATCATTTCCTATTCATGTTTATATCAAATTTCATATTTTGAGTTCTTACCCTTTAAAATTGGATGGATACATACTTTTGCATTTTCAAGTATCCAAGAAATGACTGAAAGTCATTTTATGTTTTGTTTAGTATTATATTCCCAAAAATATTCTGCGGATTCAAAAGAACTCATCGTAACGAAACAAACGTCTCTATTTTCTAACTAGGTCAGAAGTTCTCTGCCCTTCTGTACCTTCGCTATGTTTAGAAGACAAAATATTTGAACGTCTCCTGTTCCATAATAATCAGTTATACAAACATTTAAATATTGTGATATATTATCTATATTTGTTTTATATGCCTGTCTATCTTTTACAAAGAAGAAGTCAAAAAGGACACATTTTACATGTATGCATTTCACATTAAAAACGAGTGACGCACAATCCTTGAGAATTTTCTGGTCTATGGTGGGGTAAAAGTTGTTTACAGAGATCTTCAAATACATATCATCCAGAAGGGAAATCATTTCCGTTATAGGTTAGCACTGAGCTAGATCAGATGTTCCGAAACTTTTCTGGACTACCGCCCCCTTTATGAGAAAAAAAATAATTCGAAATTTTGTAATAGTTAGTTTTACCATATATATGTATATATATATATATATATATATATATATATATATATATATATATATATATATATATATATATATATATATATATATGAAATGCCTTTCGGCAGTCAGCTATTCAGAGAGCCGAATAGTCCTACATTATATCTTTATTCATGTCTTCATCAAAAATAAGTATTCAGCCATTACACATGGCGGCCAGTGGGTAGCGTCCATATGCTAACAAAGGACAGACTTTTAGCGTGGGTTCATCAGCAACTCAATCTGAAGACGCTCGCCTTCAATTGTTACACATCAAGCGCTTTTATATGGAGTTATTAGTGATCCGTGCGACTGCATTAAAGAGTGCGCTGCGTTTTCTGCCTTTAAACCCCCCAAATAATTAATTTTATATTTCTAAACCTGAAATATATTGTATATATATCTATATATATCCTACCATCGCGGTTACTGCCAAAGGTGACCGATACCCCAATTCCCAACATTTTTCGGACCACTGTTCACTATACAAAAAGAAAATATCATATCGTCCCCTTTCCCATAATAATAAATTATACCAAATATTAAAATACTGTTGTATATTATCTACATCTGTTTTATCTGCCTATAAATCTATTTGAAAACACGAAGTAAAAATGAATTAAAACTGTCATCAATTGTAGTAAATGCGGTTTATTAAAAATTTAAAAATAAGAATAAAATCAATAAGAAATTCAATAATTAATGAGATAGTTGAGGCTGGTGGAATATTTAACAATTTGCTAATGCCAGGTTCCAATTTTATTAACATCCTTCAGAAAGTTCCATGCTCAGCTATGTTATTTTTCTTAAACAGTCGACTAGCTGTTACGCTGATACCACATTCAATCAAATATGATGAAGGAAATTCAATTAAAATTTCTGTACTCTAGACCAAGGGGACTCTTGATGGGGAATTTAGGAAATTTCTAAAAAAAATTAATTCTTTTAGCTTTTAAGACCAACATCTCCATCCCCCTTTCTAGTTATGCACTGAAAGTCATGCTAAATTCGTCAACCTCCTGTGACCAATTCTAATGCGAAGAAATGCTTTGACTCTTTTCATGGTTGAAAACGATCTTTCATCATTTGCAGTGGAAACTAATAATGGGCATAAGTTTAAAAAAAAAATCTTGTAAAGCATGCACTGAAAATTTTTGAGAAAATGTCCAGATTCTTTTACCGCCTCTAAATACGTTTTTCCTCAAGGACGTTTTTAATGTTTCACCAACCATAAAAAAATACTATCGAGAGTAATGAAATAGCAAGTCAATTTGTTCTAAAGTCTATTAAATGATTGATATCATTTTTTTTTTGTTCTTCCTTTCCCATATAAAATCAAACATGCTCACTTGTGTACAAGTATTTTGGTTCTACCTTTAATCTTAAATTAAGTACATCATGGCACTGAGAATCGTTCCACTTTCCTTATCTTAGGCTATCGAAGAAACGGTCTCGGTATTTTACCAGTACCCATCACGAAAACACGAATTTAGAAATTCCACCAGAATTCGAAAACATAAATTAATAGATCCCAGGCCTTGAAAAAGTCTCTGTTTTCTGCCGATGATCAACGTTTCATGTACTGGATTTTCTGTCCCTATATCTAAGTCAATATATTTTTCTTTTATGGTGACGGTGTCTTTTGTAAGCTTCTTTCGGAGAACTTGTTCGACCGCTGTCCAGAAATGTTTCGAGTTTTCTTCTTGTCGCAGCCATTTCTGACCAAATCGCGTGATCTTCCGAACTCTGTGTCCGAGAAAATGAAGCGTGTCTTTTTCTTCGTCCCGAATAGGTTTTTATCCTTGACTTGTAACATACGATAACTAAAAAAGAACTCACAAAGAGTGCTTCTGTTGCGTTTACGAGGAGAACTATCTCGATAAACGACTTTTTCCTCTGTACTTTTTTTTAAGACGAGATTTTTAGATTTGTCGTCATTTGTGCCATGACTGGTTCTTTCTGGTGCATTTTAACTTTGAAAAGTACCAGTGACACCTTCGCCGATGAAAATCATTTCCATTGTCGAGAATGCAAAGACAGCTTGGCTCCTCTGGAGTTTATAGGACTTACCCAATGAATGGTGATCTTCGCCAAATTCTAGAAATCATGGTTTTTAGGTTTGGAAAGCTATGGATCACTGTTTTGCTAATGAGATTGAGACCTACTACTAAAAGCCGATTCAGAACAGCTACGGACATCCAGACCAACAGCAAAATTCGAACACGTGAATTCCGGTACCTAAGAACAGCCGGTACCCATTCTGCCATTATTCAGCGCGGTGGTTTATATATATATATATATATATATATATATATATATATATATATATATATATATGCATATGTGTGTTTGTATATATATGTATATATATTATGTGTATATATATATATATATATATATACATATATATGTGTGTGTGTTATGCGACGAGTTCTGTCTTGATAAACAGAAAAATAGCATTTCGTTGGCTTTGAAGTAAATGTCACTAACTCCAAAAATTGCGATTGAAAGGTAAATGCCATTTCCTCATCTGAAATTAATGCTCGGCAGTTTGGTAAAACTGCCTAACTCCATTTAATTTCCGTTGCCAAGCAACAGAAAGGGCTAAATTTCACTACATTCCATTTGTATCGGCAAATAAGTCCACTGTGTGAATTTCAGTAGATTTGTTTTAAATTTATAGGGTTACTTATTAAATTTTCTTATTGATGCTTTAGATACTAGAGTTTAGTGTATTCAATTTATGAACTACAGGTAAGTAGGTTTGTATTTATTATATTATGTTCAAAACTGTATTGTTGTGCAAAGCTGTATTAAATGTAAATAATTTATATTATTAACATTTATTTCGTGCATTAAATTTCTGTCAAGTTTTTATCGTTTCTAATGAAAGTGTTATAAAACTGATTGCATGTTTATGGGTACGTGTGTATGTTACACAACTGCTCCTAAATCAATGAATTAAAGAAATTTTGTATACATTTGTTATAAAAGACTTAAGTAGCTGAGTCGTTAGAGACATCGTTCTCATAAATGGAGGTATGCAAGTTCGAGGTTTCAACCGGCCAAAGCCCCGCCGTATTCATTAATGGCGACTGAGAAAGGGTAAAATAGATCCACGGTTACAATGTTCCCAACGATACCTATGGGGGTTTTCAGCTTGGTCCTTGCTTCTAAATGAAGAGGACCCATTTTTGTTTGTTTGTGTTGTCCTTAGGGAGTAATGGAGGCCACCTCTATGGTGCCCCCATATTAAAATGATCAAATATTTGTGGCCTGGCAAGAGCAAGTGGAAATAATAACTTATATTACAAAATACGGCAGTAATAATCCCTTATATAATAATAGCCTAAGTTGTCTGTCTTTCTGTCCCCGAAATGAAGCGGTTGAACCTGGAATGGATACAGGCATCCATATTGGATTATTTATTAGTTAGGGTTAGCAAAATTCAAAGTGAGTAAAGTTTATCTTTTCCTAAACTATATATCCGATTCTAAAATAAATTGGTATGGATAAGCTTCGTATAACAGAGAGAAAAATACTGTCGTCTTTAAAACGCTCGAAATCAAACCCGTCCCCTTTTTTGAGCGTTTAATGACATTATTTCAAGCCCTATTTTCCCCGGTTAAGAGCAGGCGATTCAATTTATCACATAATAAATAGGTGAAAATAACATTTTTCTATCATTATGACGTCATTCTTTTTAACATCTCATTTAATCATTTCTTATTTTAAATCATTTAAATACTGTTTGCACTGTTTTTATACGTTTTGTCACTGAACTTAGATATTAAATAAATAATTTTATTTTATATCTGGCTTAAATAATAAATTAAGTACATATGTGATACTTTTAAATTTAATCATCGATTACTTTTTTGTTGCACGATAATTCTCAGCCAAAAAACAAACCATTTTTTTTACCTGCCTCATAGGGTACTTTACAATTATGGAAAATTGAAAATTATTACTGATCCCGTCATATGACGGGCTATATACCAGTAGTAATACTATCTGCTTTAAAGCATTCGAAATCCATTTAATCGCAAGTGATAAATTTGCCAGTATATGACGTCCAAATTTAGCTGAAAAGAGCTTTCTTCTAGCACTATGTCATCATTTTCTTATACATCTCATTCCGTAATTCTAAGTTCACTTTTCTTGAAAGTTTGGGGGTGGAAATAATAAGTACTTTTAAAATAATTTTAAGTGGACAAACCTGTAAATGTTTTTGAAGTTATAAATGTTATTAATTTAAGGGATGCATGATTTCCTGCTAGTTATTTCACAAAACATTACAAAATAGTGTTTACAAACTCAACGTAGCAGACTTGACGTCAGTTGGAGGATCATTTTGAAAAATCGCCAAGTCAACTGATTTCCTTAAACTTGGATTAATGACTTATTAAGGAAACAATAAAGAAAATTGTAGGAATCAACGATCGCAGACAAAAAGGGTTATTGCTTACCTTCGGTCTGTGAGTATTTTCAGAAATTGAGACTTGCGTGCCAAAAAGGATGTACAAACACAATTATAACTGTCTAATAGCATTTATTTAACATTAACTATAAAATAGTAAGACGATATATAAACAATTACTACTTGCACACATGACAACGAGTGACAAATGTGGATATAAAAGAATAACAAAAGAAAAGTGATTCAAAATGGGATGCAGTTATATTTTGGTGGCGAATATGGAGGTGAAAAAAGGTAGAGAGCTAATAAAATTTGTGCGTTGATAAAGTACAGTTTATGACTCCCAGGCTCGGTCTACCATCTCCAGAGGTATCGTTTGAGGACTTGGAGGACATTGCGACCACGGACCTATTTTAAGTATCCCCAGCCGCCAACCAAACAGGGCTTTGTCCGACTTGAGCCTCGATCCCACGAATCTCCGGCTATGAGATCGACGCCTTTGCCAAATCGGCTACGGCGGCTGTATGACGAGAATGTAGAGTTTTCTCACCACGGCTGACTACCGACGGAGAGAGTGTGTACTGATAATTACTTTTGTTTGTGTGCAGGATGACATTGATCTGGGTGATCCGGAAGTAGAGAAGGCTGCCCTAAAGATCCAGTCCACATTCCGCGGATACAAGGTCCGGAAGGAGACGACGGTCACCAATGGAGAGGAGGAGGAACAGTAAAGAAAAAGGTGAGTACCACTTCAAAAAGATTCTTTCACGAATCTTTTCCGAAATGCGGATGATCCAGAGAGCATAGACAGGGCCCAAGATCAATTCTTTTTAGATTTATTTACTGACTTATTCTTGTTATTCTTCTTGGCACTACAGCCTAGAGCAGTTGTTCTCAAACTTTATATCCCACTCAACCTTTACTTACAACATACTTAACAACGGACCGCTGAATAAATATCCCTTAAGAAGAAACTAAGGGCATTTATCGCTGATTAGAAATAAACATAAAAGTTAAACAGCATAAATTAATTTAAAAATGTAAGTAATACTTACAAAAGGCGACATAATAGCAAGAATTTTTTAATGGAAATGATACATTGACGAAAAGTATCGATGAGATAAATGACTTTATTTCCGTCTATTATATGTGGTTTCAAATATGGTGGTAAAACCCACTCTGAGATCTAAAAACATTAGGTTGAGACATAGGACTAAGCAAATCTTTAAGAAAAATGTCTTTTGTGCCTGAAATCTATGCAAATTAACATTAGGACACTCAACCAATATGTTTTGCAAGAATATAGCGAAATTATAGCTGTTACATAAGGGAAACAGGTTCACCGAGAAGAAGTTGCCATAATAACGTATATGCCCGATTCAAAGCCAAGTAATGATTGTTTTTCTTCTGGGAGTAAAAAAAAAGTTAGTTATATTATAGGGGATAGTGTATTTCTAGGCGCTTTTATTATTTTGCTGATCCTAACATATATCTAGTTAGGCAGTAAGAAAATCCAGGTAGAGTAGATTTATAATTACTCGAAAAAGGTATAAAGGATCAGACATCTAACCACTGGCATGATTTTGTTGAGCATCAGCAACTGTAGAGAATCCTTATTTCAACATTCATTCTCTCAGCGATACTCATATATATATATATATATATATATATATATATATATATATATATATATACATGCATATACATATATATACATATATATATATATATATATATATATATATATATATATATATATATATATATATATATATCTGTAATGAGACGGACTTCTCGATGGGGGGGGTTGCAGTCATGGTTATAAAAATGATACCGTTTCAGCTAAAGACCTTTATTAAGATAACGTTGAAGGACGGGTTCCCACTTCATCATGGGGATAGGACAAACTGAAGGGTCAGCTAGCATGAAGTTCTATGTACACTATGTATTTTTATTTTGTGTATATTTATGTATGAAATCATCAGTTACTTATTTTGTTACTTAAAATTTTTGTAAAATTTTATGTTAACGGAAAGGATCTCACTTCGTTCACCCCTTTCTTTTTGCCCGGGGAGTATATTGTAAGGAAAATTCTCAGGGGTTTTCAAAACTTAAATCAAGGGTAAAAATTCCCGTGTCATTGGTCAGCCCCTTCTCCGAGGACGTAAACTGTAGCCCCAGTGGTCAGTTTAGGTTAGGGGTTAAAAAGGGGAATGGAAAATGACGCGGGAATTTTTATCCTTCATTTAAGTTTTGAAAACCCCTGAGAATTTTCCTTACACACACACACACACACACACACACACACACACACACATATATATATATATATATATATATATATATATATATATATATATATAGAGAGAGAGAGAGGGGGGGGAGAGAGAGAGGGAGGCTCCAGCTCAGAACTTGTGACCAGGCGAAATACTTAGCAAAAATCCTTTATTTTTACTTTATTGACTGACAACTGATGTACGCCACTTACACAAATAGAAGCCAAACTTGTATCAGTATTCGTTTCTATGAAACTTTTGTTTTCAGATTGTCTCGAATGCTGTTTGATGCAGATTTCTCTATATTATAATTAGGACAAATGGGGGGGGGGGTCCGGGATTCGCCTATTACTCCTCCTAATATTCTTATTCATTTGTCTTTCTTTTTTACTATTTTTCAGAATTTCTTTGAAAATGTCTGTCCCGGACCTTGCAGCAAGTTTTTTTTTCACAGCAAGACCACGAGAACACGGAATGAAAAAAAGAAAGAAATCAAGAAGGCGTGGAAAGTATTGCACAGAAAGTCCGAAACCTCGTGACTCCTTCGCTGCCGAAAGAACGCTGACTGTTCTATTCTCGTTCCTTCCCCTTACCCCTCTCCCTCGTACCCCACCTATGAATCAAGCCAAATCAGAACACGGTTAGGTTCGATTGTTCGCTAGAGTCCATTCCTTTTCCAGGTTTAGCTGAAAAACTTTTAAAAAAGCTTGTTGGCCGGATCCGTTGACGAAGTTTTGATCCCGTTTAGACGAGAGAAGCAGCGGCATTTCTTCAGAAATGTTCGTCAACAGTCGACATAATCTGATTAGCTCGTCTCATTTTAGCCTGTAAAAATTAATTATTCCCTAAAAAAATAAAAAACGCCACCAAGACGAGTCAAATTTTTCCCGATTTTCTCTCTTCCTAGCTAGTTTTTCCTTTTCTACCCACTCCTTCCTGATTCTAAATCGGGATAAATATTTCGATTCGAAGTTTTTCTCGCTCGCAGGTCTATAAGATCGGGGCATCCCCACCTCCCACCATCAAACCTGGGGAGGTGATTTCATCTCCTCCCGAAACCGTTCGGCAACGAGCAGTCAACGTTCTTCGTTTCATTCCAAGGTGCTTCGCAGCTGACGGTTTGTGAAAAACATTCGAGTCTTTTGGACCTACTCGCTTTTCGAATCGTGCATTTCTCTCCTTCAGTTTCTACAACTCTTAGATTTGTATGTTTTGCATCTTTGTAAAAACCCTTTTCAAAGATTTTAAGAAGAATAAGAAAAAAAAAGCCTTTTTTAAAAGCTTTTCGCGAAAAATTTTCCTAAATATTAATACTCGACAGAGTTGGCTTGTAGTATGCGCCTGCCATTCGATTTTTTTTCTACTCAAGAACTTTCAAACAAATGTTTTCCAATTAGATCTTTCCCTTTGAGATTCTAAGCCATGTATTCTTGGTCCATCAAAGTGGCAAGTATCCGAACAAAATTCTTCCAAGAGTCTGAGAAGCAAAATAAAACATCATCTAGAAAAAAAATCCAGCAAAACATCTATTATTTTTGACAGAAAATAAAATATTTCCTAGCCTGCCTTCACATTTATGACAAAATGGTAGGAAAATAAGCTATCGACAGCATCACAGTCTCATCCATTATATTTTCAAAGAAAGGTCAAATAAATGAATATTCTGCGAAGGATTTCCATCGTGCAGGGTTCGAGCGGTCCTTAAAAGTGCTCCTTATTTTCCGATTTTTCGCTGTTAAACTCATTTATTTTCCGTTTCTGTACTGGGTCGTACTTACACTCCAAATTAATGATTCTGAAGTGTTTTTGTTTTTTTTTTACTTTCGGATACACTAGTTTTTCAGATCAGTGGCCTGTTAGTTTTATAATGCCTTCATGGCACTCGCGGGCTACCCCTTCCTTGTCAATCTGTATCGTCTAGAATGTATATTCTCAATATAAAATTACAGATAAATTTCTAAACCCATCTCTTTATGTGTTTGGCACTTCTTTGGACCATATATCGCCCATTTGGCAGCACTGAGAAATATCTTTGTCTTTTTTTTATTTGTTCTAATAAGTATTGCGAAAATAAAATTCAGTATGGGATTAAAAATAATTTCCATTTATCAAATGTCCTCTGTCAGAATAAAAAAACAGTTTTCAAATATGCGCAAAAGATCCCATAGAAATGGTAAACAAATTGAAAGGACGGAGGAAGTCACCCGTGTGAGTATTCCCTCCACCAGGTGCTCGTTTTGTTATTTTGAGCACCTTGTATGTCATGACCTGTATCGATCGAATAGTGACACGCGAAGATACATTTCTACGTCCTGTGTTCCTTTGAATAAACGATTTACATCTCTCCAGCTGGATACATGAATACTTACCTCTCTCAGATCGAATATCCGCGAAAACAAGTAGCGATTCAGGCAGCCTTTTCGAAAAGAAGGCACTAACCGTTGCTTCAACTCAATTTTTCCCAAATGCCGTTAGAAAGTCTGGCTTTGCGGGTAACCATCGAGATACGTTACATACATACACAATCTCCCCAGATAAGGTATGAGTGATAATTCCCTCAGCTACCATCATCAACCCCAAAACAAATAAGGGCTCTAATCATACAGGGGGAGGGGGAAATAGAACGGAGGAGTGGCGAACTCTCTCACCACATGGTCATGAACATGACTAGTGAAGGAGTGAGCTAAACAAGAAGATCGATGTATTTGGATATATGGAGTACATAGGGATTTAAAGCACCACCTTCACCTCCAAACGAAAAAAAAAAGATCAAAAACATATCTTGTAGCTTCGTTCCAAAAGATAACCAAACGAGAACATTTTGAGCGCAAGTATTATGTATCGCACCAAACAGATCAGTAATTAGTAGGATTCATAAATCCAATCCCACAACAAAGTTATGGGTAATAACACGTTGTCTAAGTTAAAAAAAATAGCTTGGATGGAACCTTGATAAGGACGAAATGTTATAAGTCTAGGGATAAACAAAAAGGAGATCGAACAACTCGAAGCATTCGAGAGTTTAGTTCCGTGTCACCATCTATTGAGGGCTGGGGTAACTGAGGACTCGAAAGTGTAAAATTTTACAGTAAAATGTTGGCATGTAAAATACGACACACGAATATTGCTTCAAGTACAAAAAGGTATAAGATAACAAAAAGTACAAGGAAGTCCTATATATAAAAAGCGGGTTACTCGGCACACGCATGCGCCATAAGCGATAACGTAAGATGTCGGAATTCTTAAAACCGTCCTCTGGCATCCTATTTTAAACGAACGGGATTATCATTGAATTGGTTTCGCTTCGAGTGTTTTTCTCGAACATCCGCTGGAAGATTTTGAGCATGACCCTGGTGATGAATTAAGAAGGAGGAGAAAGTAAGGATGAAGGCAAAAACAGGAAATATTTGCAAACCCATTAAGTGAACGGCGCCGATCCGATGATTTTCATTCCCTTGTTGTGTCTCTTTGGATCATTCCCAGACGTGGAATGTAACAAGGCCAGTAATATATGATACTTTCTGCAGAGGGAGGAAAGGAAATTTGTATTAGTACACACACATATGTCAGGTTTGGAATGTTAAAGTTAGCAGCAATTAATAAAAATACAGCAACCTTACTGCGAAGCGTAGGAATAAAGGGGTAAACTGTTCAGAAACAAAGCGCCAAGTTCCAAGAGAGAACAGGTAAATCTTATGGATTGGTAATTTTCTCTCAGACTGAGTGAACAAAATAAAATGGCATATGGCATTCGAATAATGCTTTAACACCTAGGATGGATGGATGTCTAATTTTTTTCCTCAGTCTCTTTCCCGATAGATATATATGTGTGTGTGTGTATTTGAATCATTCAATTTTCATTTCTTAAATCCGTGCGAACCCTGCCAAACTCTTTCGCCAAACAGCAGTACAACTCAAAACTCCATCCTGAAGCGCCAAATACTACTGCAATCCAACTCGAGAACTGGTTTTGGACTGGTCGCTTCACCGTCGGGCCGAGAGACCCGAACGGCCACTAGCTTTTTTAAAACAAAACTGTCTCGGTCGGAGCCCGACCATGGGGAACCTGTCCGAAACCAATTCATTCTGCTTTTTTTTTTAGTTGTCATTCCTTTTTAACAGAAAGAGAGAGACCCACGTGTTTCTCTCTTGTGTAGGTAAAGTCGTTCTGCTAAACGTTCGATTCAGGGACATAAAAACACACAGTTCGGCATTTTTGGATGTCCATTATTTTTCACGGAGTGTCGCACTTTTTTCGTAAATATATCTTTGAGCTTGTAGCAGACAAAAATAAACTCTTTGTGCAATATTTGATACACAGTATTCTTTGATACTGGATTACATTTCAGATCGTTGTGCAGATTTCACAGAACTGTGTTCTTTTGTTTGTTTCTTTTTTCAAAAAAAAAAAATAATTATATATATAAGATATATATAACGGCAAGAAAGAAAGAGAAGAAAGAGGGCAATGATACCATGTTAAAATTCTTCCTTAATGTATGAATGTTTGAAAATTAAAATCTTTATGGTGCTGGACTTGGCTCATTTTCTTTGTGTCGTTTGCTTAAGTTATTTGTTGGTACGTCGAAGAAAGAATCGCCTCCCGACGGTTACAGTTACTCCTTATAAATCACTTATATTTAATTTCACTTATGTGTCAGTTAAAATTTTGTAATCAATTTTTAACTGCCTTAAAGATTAGCTAGAGATCTGAAATTTTACACATAAGTTCATTTCTGTGACAGTACAGTACTCAATCATAAAAAAATTAGATTGAAAACAAAATCTATTAAGGGCAAAATGCTATTTATTGTACTTGGAATCCCAATTGCAGATACTTTAAACTAGTATCGCCATCTATCTGCAAGCGGCATAACTAAAATCTCTAACAGAATACACATATATATTTATTTATGCTGTGGTAAAATTTTAAAGTTTTTGTTCCATTTTTCAGAATATTTTATATTTTTGGTATATTTGTGATTTTTTTAACAGGAGACAACTACAAAGTAAATAGATTAATTTAAAACGAGTTATCTAAATAAGGGAGCTGAAGTGATTCTGAAAATATTGGAAGCGCTGTCGATTAGTGGAACTGACAATTCAGAGTTAATATTAACCGAGAAAAAGAAACAGAAATAAATAAAACGAATGACGTGAACTTTGATAGAAATTAAACTTTGCGTCGAAGCTAAATTGCTGATAATTGATGTAATATAAGTTTAAAAAATTAGAGATGAAAATGGTTCAAAATGAGGTAATAAACAATACAATAAATATAAAAAAAAATATTTGTGAAATACACATATAATCGCATTTATTATTAAAAATGATTAAAAAAATGCACTAAAAATAGTAAAAAAATTATTACAGCGCAGAGTAATTGAGTGAAAAGCACTAATATGAAAATTGTATTGCGCTGATATAGAATTGCGCTTATATAGATGGAATTTCTGTAGGATTAGGTGCAGTTTATATGTTGGGTTATGCGACTAAACATAAAAGTGTGGGAAGCAATTGGAATCAGTGTCAAAATAACATATTTTTAATATAGATATAATTGTATAAGGAAATATGCATGATAAAATACTAATGTGATAATAAATTGCTATAGATTGATCCCCCTACTCTTTTATTTTGAAATCGGAGCATCCCCCCTCACCAAGTACGCACACCACTAAGGTAATGTGCGTCCTCGAAATTCAAGGATAGTTCCCTAATTTAGATCGTTTTTCTTATCTTATATAATACTTTGTATTATTTTGTAAAATACCTCTAAAATAGTTTGACTACTAGAGTAAGCGAAATGTTCCCATTTTGAACATTTCTGCTGAATCTATTAAAGCATTTAACTCAACTTATTATCTAGTATTTTAATATATATATATATATATATATATATATATATATATATATATATATATATATATATATATATATATATATATATATATATATATATATATATATATATATATATATATATGTGTGTGTGTGTGTGTGTGTGTGTGCGTGTGTGTGTGTAAGTAATATATCAAAATTATTTAACTTTAATATTTCCTTAAAAAAATCCTCTCTCCCATTGTAATTCCTTAAAATCTTTTTCCCAACTTCTAAATGTCTTAATCAAAGTTGTGTCTTCGACTCAAAATTCTTCCCAAAGCTTTCTATCCTAAAGATGCAAATTTTCTGTCTATTCAACACGTTTCCCAGCTCTCGCCGGCAAATGGCTCTGCGTTTTTCCTAATCTTGCACTTAAATTCGCTGACTAAGTGGGGAAATTCTTTCTGTCTTCGCTCTTGGGTGCACCTGTGTCCGAGCAAAGTGATTTTTTTTTGTCTTTCCTTTATCTGTCGTTGAGTAGTAAAGATGTCTATTTTAACAGCTCTGGAATAAAGTTTTAATTCAACTTCGGCCGTTCTCTTCAATGTCGACTGACTGCATTTTTATTATTTCTAGCTGTTTAGCTTTCTCCTTGTCCAGTAGTTTTATAATTTAAGGATAACACATACATACATGTATATATATATATATATTTATACATACATATATATATATATATATATATACACACCCACACCCACACACACACACACACACACACACACACACACACATATATATATATATATATATATATATATATATATATATATATATATATATATATATATATATATATATATATATATATATATATATATATATATATATATATATATATATATATATATATATATGAGAGAGAGAGAGGGAGTATCTATTGCAGGGGTGTGGGGAATGTGTAGCACACATATTCCTGAAGGCCAAATGTTACGGCTTCGTACTCGACAAAGCAGAAAGGGAACACGAATAACGGCG
>JAGEOH010001219.1:5000-25000 GCA_032207245.1 Pardosa pseudoannulata
ATTCTGAAATTGTTTGCCGCATATTCTCGAAAAAGAACTTGGAGTGCAGTCTTGCCTTTTCAAACCTTTTAACCAAATCATTCAAAATGTAGGATCTTTAGGATCCATCAAAGCAATATAATCCAATATTTTCACCTTTTCTGAAACGCTTAGTACAGCCAACAGGTTGTTACCATTTCCAGATAATGGACAGAATTGAAACCCCAACAACGAGCACGATCCGCAGGAAAATCACATGTTTTGCCAACGAGGAAGTGGAGCTGCCATTTTTGGCTGCACCTGACGTCATGTGCACATTCTCTATAAATGAAAGCGTACTTAATAGGGAACACACCGGCTGCTTAAAGGGAGGATGAGTTGTTCGCCGTGTTGTCTGGAACGACATCCACAAGGGAACGAGAACAGTTCCCGATTCGGTTTGGTTTGGTTTGGTTTGGAGTGCTACGGTCTACTTTTTGCAACACGAGGGCTAATGAGACCGGGACCTACAGCTTAAAGCCGATTCCGAACAGCTATGGACATCCATGCCTCTGTGGGATTCGAACCCACGAATTCCCGATTCGGAACGATGGCGAAAACGAGGATTGTTTTTCTAAAAAGTCGCTATTTCCCTCCGTCCAAATCGGAAAAATCCGAACGATGGCCGATGGGTTAGGATGCTGGCCTTCGATGCCAAAGTTCGTGGGTTCGAATCCCACAGTGGCATGGATGTTCGTAGACGTTTCGAATCGGCTTTAAGCAGTAGGTCCCGGTCTCATGAGCCCTCGTGTTGCAAAAAGTAGACCGTAGCACTCCAAACCAAAACAAACCAAATCGGAAAAGAAATACTGTTGGCTTTGAAAGGATTTAAAATAATTTATTAGGAGGAAATAAAAGTGGCAAAGGGGGATAGTTGTTTTTTTTAAATCTAACGAAAATAAAGAATCCTGACGCCAGTGACTCCGAGGACAGAAAATAATAGGGTTCAGTTTTATAGGATTTTATTTGTTTATGTTGTAATGGGGTGCAGGCATTGGTCGGCCATCGACGAGCACGGTGGACTCTGAGCTTTGAGGGGTCCATCCAAATGGTGCAAAGGACCTTCTCATTCAACGGGAAATGTATCATTTTGAAAATAGGAAGAAGACGGCGTCGGATTATCTCCGCTTCCCCCTTTTCAAAATGAACTCGTCCATTTCTTTGGCTGTTAGAAATAAATACTCATTTCAAGGGAGGGGATGGAGGGGACCGGTCCCTCCCCGAAATTCCAAAATTCTAAAAGATTGTTTTGAGGAAAGAAATTGGACCCCGTGTGTCGGCGTGTCCTCTGCCTAGCTGTGCACAGACAACAACGGCCATCAGTGTTTTACGAATCCCCAGATGCGTTTCCATACACGTCCCCTAGAGTCATTCGTCTCAAGATCATTTTCCATAATCTATGGTATATCGCCTAGGGCAGTGTTTCTTAACCTTTTTGGACCACTTTAAAAAATTTAAATATGTCACGGACCCCTCTGCGGAAAAAAAAAAAAAAAAAAAAAGCTCAAACATCATTTATTACAAAAAAAAAAAAAAAACTGTTTTATTATTTAATTATTTTAATATTTTTATTTCAATTGTTTCAAAAATTGGAAGGAATTAAAATTTTTAATGGGAAGGCTGTTGCCGCTTTTCGTTGATTAACAGATTTGAAGGATGGTTTTCGACAAAGTAACGAGCCTATCGTGTTCGATATTCAGTCGATTTCCATATTTTACATAATTTTCATCATACTTCCTTTTTTTTTTTTTTTTTTTTTTTTTTGACATTTTGGGCTACAAAAATATCAAATAATCAAATTAAATTTTAAGAATTCAAATGAAAAAGTAAAACAAATATTTTGTTTCAAAAATTTGCAAGAACTTTTCGGAACTGATTTTAACGTCACTTTATTTCCAAGTGAAGTAAACTTCAAAGGCTACTTTGTGTTTCTAAGAATTTCAAATTTTATATGGTTCGCGAATGTTCTTTTCCTCGTATTGTAGGGATCTCTATTGGGAAATGGCAGACAGACGGCTTACAGAGGTTGCCCGTGACAAAAAAAATTTTTTTTAAAATATTGATTCAAACATTTTAAAAATTAGGAGCAGTCGGCGAACCCCCAAAATAGGACCCATGGGCTCCATGAACCACAGGTTAAGAAACCCTGGTCTAGGGTGAGAATTTTGAGGCAGATTCTATTTTCTAAAATAGCTTCAAATTATTACATTACACTAGATTTTTGTATTGAGCTAAATGAGAGAGAAATTTATAGGAATAAAGGTAAAAACGGTTTTTAACGTTAATATTACTGTTCAATTCATTGTGCGCGCAGACACATTATTACTCATCCTAAGCTTTGAATTTGTTCATTAGATCCTTTTGTTACTTTAAATGCAAATGTTATGGTACTCATTAGGGGTATACAGGGTGTCCCAAAAGGTCGTTTACAAACTCAACATGCTGGTCTGTCATAGCACGATGAATAAGATTTACATAGGAACTTGTGTCTGAAAATGCCAACTGCGACCGCTAGAGTGCTGCGATCACGAGTGTGGAGCAGGAGAAAAAGAATGATATCGACAGCGGTGTTAACATGATTTTTACTACATATGAGGATAACATCCCATCAAATGCTCAACATTGTTTCCCTCCATCACAATGCACGTTTCACAACGTCGGATTCACGAACCCGTTCAAATCGGCCAGGGGTGTCGCGGACACGTGCTGCGATCCTGGCGATAAGATCCATGTCCGATGTTAGGGTGTCTCGTACACCATGGACTTCACGTGTCCCCACGGGTAGAAATCCAGGGGAGTCAGGTCGGGGGATCGCCTCTACCGATCCAGAGATTTTCCTGCAATTATTGGCCTCTAGCGGTCACAGTTTGCATTTTCGGACACAAGTTCTTATGTAAATCTTGTTCATCATGATAGGACAGACCAGCCTATAAGACCAGTTTGTAAACGACCTTTTGGGACACCTTATACATGCATAGGAAAACCTGTAGTTTTACTACAGTATCATTCGCAAAAAAGAATCTTTTTCCCCTTGGTCCCCCTCCAAACATAATTTCTGGCCACGGTCCCGACTCCTTTCGCATCTTGTATTATTGGAAGCATTTTGAAACCATAAAATTAAACTTTCCACTCCCTTGCAGATGGGAGAAGTCCTCGCCAAAGGAACTCACTCAAATCATTGGCGGGCTTTTATTTGGGTTCTCTCTATCCACTCAAAAGTTCTTATACTTAAAGTTCTTAAAGTTCATGCGTTCCGCATCCCCACCGTCATGAACCATCGATTATTTTTTTTTAATGGGAATGAATATAGCCATTTTGCTTCCATCTCAGAAATTGGAAACTCTATCGTTTCTTTCTAAGGATTTTAGCGTTTTAAATGAACTTTTAAATCTTGACAATCCATTTTACTGAAAGAAAGGGTGAATCCGATGACGAGTGTGTCACTGTTAAAACTAAAAATGACGTGTGAAAAAGATGGCAACTTGTTGAGGAACTAAAATAAAATATTGACATCTTTTGAGGAGGAAAACAACTCCCCTATATAATAATAGCCTAAGTCAGTGTGGTCGGCAAAGTGCGACTCCACAACCGCATGCAGCTCTTTGGCTCCTGAAGTGCGGCTCTGGCACGCAATAATAGTTTCATTTAAAAAAAAAAAAAACTTGGTAAGTAAAAAAATGACATCTTATTTTGATCTGTCTTATTAAAAAGTTGTATTTTTCACTTTAGCTGCACATCTTACAGGTATTTTTATACGATTTTAGGACACCTGCTTTATATGTGTGTGCTTCCGGTACAAAATTTGTAATCGATTTTTGGATAACTTCTATTTGTCCAGATGTTCGAATTTTTCTTTTATTTTTAGTCCTATTAAAAGTTTTGTTATTTTGATGATGGAAAAAATTATTTTTTTCTTTTTAGTGCTGTTACATATATTAATAAAATTGTATTTTTTAAAAAGATTTTTTTTTTAAATTTTTATTTTTATCAATTTAATAATGATTTTAATTTTGTACTGGTGGCTTTAGAAAAAAAAAATATATTTGTAATATTTTTATTACTAAATAATTATTATAGTAATTATATTAATAATAATTTTACTAAACAAGCAGATTTGGCTCCCAATTTGTTTTTTAATTGTTGTAGTAAACTATTTGGCTAATAAGTTTGCCATCTAGAAAAATTTGACCAATTCAATTTTTTTAGAATGTTATTCTGATGTTTTGGAGTTCTCATCCCCTATACAATAATAGCCTAAGTTATCTGTCCTCGAATGGATGAAGCGGTTGGACCCGGAATGGACAGAGGCATCCATATTGGATTCTGGATGAGTGCGGGTTAACAAAATTCAAAGCGAGTTCGAAATCCTCTCTTTTCTATCGTTTCATGCGATTATTTCGAGCCCTCTTTTCTCTGCAGGCGATTCAATTTACCACATAATAAATAGGTAAAAATAACATTTTTTCTAGCATTATGACGTCATTCTTTAAACCCTCTCATTGAATTATTTCTTATTTTAAATTATTTAAATATCGTCTGCATTATTTTCCTACGTTTTATCGCTGAGCTTAGATATTGCGCCAATAATTTTCTTTTATCTTTGGCTTCAATAACAGATTAAAGTAATTATGGAATCATTTTAAACTGAATCATCGATTATTTTTTTGTTGCCATGAAAATTTTAACGCCGGTACTAACAACCAATTCTATCTACCTCCAGGGTGTAGTGGAAAGAATAGTTTCGTTCCTTTACTTTCATTCATGACTGTACAAAAAAAAAAAAAAAAAAAAAAAAAGGAAGAACTGAATGATCATTTTGACTTAGATAAGAAAACTTTGAATTACCTTTCTAAATGAATTCGACGTGATTCTAATCTGCATTCACAGAATCGGGAGACTTTAGAGGAGTACGAATACATTCAAATTATGGAGCCTGTACCAGATCATTCTCAACCAAAAAAGAAACCTTCAATTTTTTAATTTTCTTATACTCTAATTATCAATCTTGTATATATTTGCGATTTTCCTATCTCCGTTTGTTTAATTTTTATGTTCTTTTACCGTTTAATTTATCGTTTCTTCTATTTCATCCTCAAAATTCCCTTCGCTTGTGTTTATTTTATTTTTTATCTGTAACTTTGTTTTTTATTTTCGTCTTGTTTGACGCAGTTTGTCTTTTCAGGAATTAGCGCCACTAAATTTCAACCAAAAAAAGGAACCCTTTTTAACCTGCCTCATAGGGTACTTTATTATACTGGAAAAATAAAAATTTTGCTGATCCCGTCTTAGGACGGGCTATATGCTAGTTAAAGAAATGGTCGTGCACGACCCAAAGTCACACTTTTCAATGAATATCTTTTTAACTAATGGAAGAAAAGCGTTTTGCGAAGTGAGACGTTTCTGACACACGAGTTTGTATAGAATTAAGAAAATGGACACTATCTGAACAGAGGAAGGTTTTTCGTTCGTGAAGATGGACACACCGAAACCGTTTTGAGACACTTTGGTTAATTCTATTCTTCATGAACGCAGGCTATTCAAATGGGAGCGTATTTATAAAAGAAGGGGCACACACTCTCTTCCCAGTTCAAATTCCAATTAGTTAAAAGGATAGTCATTTTTTCTGTTTTTGAAATCTCATTTTTAATAGCTCCATTTCTTTTTTTCATCGAAATATTTTTTATATTTCCTCCACTTTTTTAACAAGTTATTGGCGAGATTTTTATTTTCAACTAGCCCGTGCTACTGTGAACTTAACATATTACTTTTAAACAAAGATTTTTTTTTCGTGCATAACTCTCTAAATTCGTCACAGTTCAGTTCGAGTCATTGGCATATTTATATATTTCTATTATGAGCGTATTATAACATTATTCAGTGTTTATATAATCGAATTTGTGTCTTATATTAAATTTGCTCAAACTATTTTATGGTAAAATATAAGTTGAACCCTAAATTACATTGCTGTATTACTGCTGTACGTTGATTAACAACGTTATTAGATCTTGCCATATTACGTGGTAGAATAGGAAGCGGAGGTTTCGACAGCAACGGTGCTCATTTTGGTGGTAGTAATAAATGTTGTTCCAAATGAAGGAAATGCATGATAAACCCCATGGTATTGTACGAAACAGAAACACGCATTCATATTGACAACCATAGGAATGTAAAGGTATATAAAATGATAGGTTTTTATTTGCCCACGAGAGTCGCTGAAATTTGTACTTTACGTTGTTAAAATATTGTCAATAAACATTTCACTGTAACGTAAAAATGAACACAGAATTAAATTTAAAATGAGTTCTCACATAAAAATGCTGTAATTTGCGTCGAATAGAAATGAAAGGGAATCATTTTATATCTCAATTTCCAGGTCCAATCGAACGGATAGGACGCAGACGATGTTTTAAATAATAAAAAATAAGAAATGAATAAATGAGATGTTTAAAGAAATGACGTCACAATGATAAACAAAAATATCGTTTTCACCTATTTATTGTGCGATAAAATTGAAAATTTTAATCGCCGGCTTTTAACCGAGGAAAACCGCGCTTAAAACAATGACGTGGGATGACGTCACACTGCTAGAAATTATTGCTTCTTTCACTTAGTTATGATGCCATACATTAAAAAGTGAATCGTTTACGTTTAACCGGGGAAAATAATGCTTGGAATAATGACGTGAAACGCTCGAGAAAGGGGGAAGGAATGGATTTCGAACGTTCAAAATTTTCAAAAACCTTCTTAGGGATGTACCTAATAATTTCCCAAATTTTCACGGCGATTAGATGCATGGTTTTTGAGTCAATCGAGTACAGACAGACACAAATTCATTTATATATATATATATATAGATAATTACAAGCACTCCCTGTCAGACCCTTTCTTAAGGTATCCGTCTACGTTAAAAACGTCATTTTTTTTTTTTTTTTTTTTTTTTCCAAAAATCATAATTTTTTTTTATTATTTCTCAATTGTAAAATTTCACCTTTTAGGCTTCTAAATTTTGTTTTGTCTCTACGGCATTTTTTAAAAAAAGTGACAGCAGTTTAAACATCCTTGACAGCTGTCAAAATAAACCGGAAGTAGCGACTTCGGTACCGAAAGTTGTGAATTTAAAGCCTTTTAAAGAGCATTTTTTGAACAAAACTTTTTAAATTTTCATGAAGATTAATTTAAACATTTTTCTAGTATTTTTATTAATTAGCATTTTGGGAGTAAGAAAGTTCCGAAGCAAGAAAGTGTGGGGAATTTTAAACATGTATTTTAATTTTTTAATAGTTAAAATTGCTTTCATAAACTTCAAACGCGTTTTTCTCAGAACGGTATTTTTAATAAAATGTGGAAACTTGAAATGTGATTTCTCAAAAAGTTCTCAAAATATTGTGTTGAAAATTATTATGAATGCTTTTGATAGTATTTACTAGTAAATGACCTAAAAGTTTTAAATTTGGATGATTTTCAATGATGTTACACTCATAATTAGATATAAAGGTAATGAAAATTCGTTAAAAACTCAATGTGTACGATTTTGAAGGACCCACATTTTTTACCAAATGTAAATGAAGCAAAGATTTTCAGTGATTCACTAATCCAGGGTATAAGAAATGGGTTGCGTCAAAAAATATTGAAATAATCTAATTTATTAAAAAATAAGACCTTTTGAAAAAAAAATCCAATTTTTTTTTACTGAATTTTCTTCATTTATTAGAAATTTTATAAAAACTTTTCCAGGAATCAATTTTTTAAGTGCAATTCTCTATGATGATATAGAAAATAAATCTAAAAATGTAAAAACATGAATTAGTGTTTATGTTTAAAGAAAAAAGTTCTCCGAGCGTAGACGGATACCTTAAAGAAAAACTGATTGTTTTATCTTTTAATGCTTCATTTTTATGTCATTGAAACTCATGAAGAAACGATGCGGTCCATATCAAATGTATGGAAAATGGATCGAACGCGGCTATTTTTTTTTTCGGATTTATAATACCCTCCTCTAGATTAATTCCCGTTGAATTTATATCCTCTTTTTGACTGAATACTTTTTATAATTACTTTATACTTATCCTTTTAAGATAACTACACTTTAATTTAACTCAATAAATACGAACAGATGTCGCTGTTGGCGACCGAAACGTTTGCAAAATAATCACAAAAAAAATAGTTAAAAAAGAAATTTTGGAATTCGGAAACCTTCCACAGACGGCATTAAACAAATATTATCAATCTTTTAAAGTTTTTATGTCGTTTGATAGAGACAGTATGTATTGAAATCTGTGAAATTGTTTTAAAAAATATCCAACGAATCCATTTGGTTGACTGAAAAGCATAGAATCGAGTATGCAATAAATTGAATTTCTTTGCTATTGGAGCGTGTTAGTTTTATCAAAAAATAATTTTTGAAAAGAATGTTCCCATCAAATCGCGGGATTGGGAACTCCGCTTAATGGGTTTCGTTTGGGACACCGTGATTTTGATAACAATAAACGATTGATAACAATAAACGATAGGCAAATTCACCCCCCCCCCATTTAATTCACACGTACTAAATTTCAAAACAAAATGAAAAATAAACTAAAAGATAAATTAAAAGCATCTGAAACCAGCTTAAAATAAAAAAATTAAATTATTTATAATGATATATATATATATACATCTATGTACACACAATCTGATTCTATCTTCATAAAATTTACTTTATCAACACCTTCAAACTAGGTGTCACTCTAATTTAGTTCTGACAATAATTTTTCATCACTTAAGTAAACATGTAAATATAAGAGAGAGAGAGAGGACCTAATCTCAATTTCAAAAATATGTAAAAGGGGTGAGTTAATAGGGTGTGCCCGGAACACTGCTGGCAGTCGCTAGATGTTCTGGACGTTTCCGGAGTCTCTGTCGAACTCAAGGCTATTGTGCTTGGATTCCCCAACACGTTCCGTCGAACTTGTCTCCTCGACTGGACTCCCGAACACCTTCTGTAGATTTTTCTTATTTTATTAATTTCATCTTTACCCCCTCTTCCTTCTTATCGTCCAATCGGGATAGTTGTAAGAATCTAATTGGTCTGTTTAACCCCGCCAACGCGGAAAACCTTATCCCTTCTAACTGGGCACTGTCCCTTAGAAATCCATAAATAACTCCATAAAGGTACATTCTTATTTAGTGTCAAGTACGGAGACGGGATTCTAATCTGGAACTGGGATCGGAACTGAGACAACCGTACAAGACAACAATGTCCGTTGAATATAATTTTATGGTTCTCTGTCCTTTACAAAAGGTGTGATGAGGTCAGATTTTGATCCCGAGCATTTTACTTCTCGTATGAATGAATCAATTATATTACTCATCTAAATCGCCTCATCACAAAACACACCTTATATTTATGTACTGTATATTATTACCCTTTAGAACTTAAGAATTATATACATAATTAAAAAAATGGATCCATTGTTGTTTCTTTACAATTGTTTCTAAGAAGCTCATTGATAAACTGTTAGTAATCCTAATCAACCTCTCATAACGATTTAAAATTTCGATCTTTTGTTTTAACGTTCAATCATTTCGTTTTATGGCTTCCACTTGGACAAGCTGCAAGTAAGCGAGCAAGGCATAGATTGTGAACATGCTCCTTCTCAGTTCCTATAAGAATGTGTTGCCTTCTGCTTATCTGACAACCACTGACCACCAGCAGAGTGTGACTATTTCTTGAAAATTCCAGGAACGTGTCATTACCCCACTCCTTAGTTTATTCCCTATTTTCCTAGGTGGGAAATTTCGAAGAACAGCGAAGGGAAAGAAAAGAATGGGTTCCTTCCGAATACATTGTGAATATTCCTTTGCCAATTAAAATGAGGTTCGAAAACGGATAACATCAATGTAACGATCCCATAAAGCGATCATTTTAACATACGAAAGAATAGAGAAAATCGATAACAATAAGCGATTGATGACATGAACCGTGATCCCATGAAGCAAAGTCCACTGTGCGAGACTGATTCAGTGTAGACCCAATGAAATCACTGCCGAGTTTTGTCTAAAATGATTATGGAAAGCAACCAGGGATAATCTAAATAAAGTATTCGTTGTTGTTGAGCAACAGTCATGTTTCTTAATGTAATCTTAAAATAATTTTCGGCAAGACTCTCTTTTGTTCTTTCTATCAAATGGGCGATTCCATAAACACCAACATTCATTCTCGCTGACCCGGCTGTTCATTTTTTTAGTTGAGGGGTGCCCAACCCAAATCGGTTGGTGGGACAAAAAACAATTTACTGAATCGTCCGAAAGTTCACTCTACTGTACTGTTTTATAAATCAAATTAAACATTTGGGAGGTTAGAATTTCAAACGCATCGTTATCTTGCGTTTTCTAAATAAACAATACCTTACAATTAATGATAACTTCACAATAGCCATAAATATAATTTATACACAATAGCCATAAATATAATTTATAACTTTCTTTCCATACCACTTTCACTGACAGAGCACGTGCACGTAACGCGAGTCAGCTGGTTGTATAATAAGGAATGGCCGATCGACAGAATATTCTAGAACGCTCCAATTTCAACGTAACATGTCCTACTCAAAGACCAGGTTTGCATTGGTTACTATCAAGTCTTAACGTACATAATGCGTGATATTTATTATTGCAAACATTAACAACTAAGATTCTATGTTTCAGCTGTATAGAGTCAAAATGACTAAAACTATATAGACAGTTGAAAACTTCAATCGGGCCGCAAAAAAGTTTTTAAATGGGCAGCGGGTTGGGCAAGCCTGGTTTAGTTTCTTTATATCTTTTTATACAATCAGTCTTTATAGAATTCGTTTTGCTTCCTCGACGCTTTGTATCTCTTAAGGCAAGGAATAAATTATAAGAGGTAAGTTCTTGTCATTTTTAAAAGCAAGCAGAGGAAAACGAAAGCCATCTTCAGAATACCGATGGTCGGGTCTCCAAATCTGTCCTACTTTATTTCTACCTTCGTGCTTATTGTTTATAAGGTACTAAACCAATAGGCAGAAATACGCCGTCGCGAAAAGGTTAACCGTGACTGTAAAGTATTGAAAACACCAAATCGATTCGGAATTGCATCAGAAACAAATATTGCCATGGGAGTATGAGTCTGTTGTGGTTAGAAACGCATTGATCCCGAATTCTTCTGAAACGAACCTTATCGACGCTATTTTAATATTCTTCGGAATAACTCATTTCATCGAGGTTGTTCCTTTTAATACCGAAAACCAAAAAGTTTTGCATGCAAATAGAAAAGTATTCTGACGCCGTTTGCTTCCCATTGTAACATAATATTAAAAACGATTGAAATTCTGTAAAAATTGAATTAACTCAAGCAGACGATTTTTAAAATGTTGCGAAACCTGTTTAACTCAAATAGGTGCATTTTGTGTGGAACGCAGACGACTTTCATGAGCCCGGATTCCTCTATACTATTTGATTTTCGAATGTTTATTTAAAATACAAAGCATATTATTTAAAATGCAAAGCATACTAAATGTACATTCCAAACTCATTCTATTTGAATCGATCCCTAATGTATACAAACACCGATCATTGATAAAATAGGTCAGAGTGCGACAGTCGCGTCTGCGTAGGGATATTTGGACTCACTCAAATAAAATTCTGGAGATCCAATGCTATACATATAATAAACTAGGAGAAAATGGTTTCTCTTCTATTTTTGCCGACACCACAAAAAGTGAATCTAAAGCCCTTCCTCTCCAAATTTTCGTCTTTTCTTTGATGTTCGTTCAGTCTAAAATAACCATTATGTATGGGAAAAGTCAATTAATGTAGAGACTTCCCGTCACGAAAGAGCGGAGGCGTCCATTTATAGACGGCCCCAGGAAGTTATGGAGTTTTCAAAGCCGAGGCCCTCATCTAAACTGACCACGGGTCAAACTTTCGAGTGACCATTGAGGATCCAAAAGGAGAACAGACACAGATTTTTTACCCACACATTCTTGCATAGATTTTCTGTCCCTATCATGAAGTGGGAACCCGAACACTGGTCTTCGTGACTCAAATGGTGGGCCACGACTGATACTACCCAGACCCCTCTACACTAGGGTCCACTGCAAGCCATCCCCTCCGTCTGCAGGGGGTACGGCTTATCGTGGTCGACGATGGCTTCGGAGGCGGTTTTTCTCCAAAGATCAAAGGCAACCAGATGCTCAACTAAAGTGAGCAGTACGGCTCATTGAGTGTGTGTGGATGCAACCCGTAAACCTTCTTTCAAGGTCACCATCAGAAAGTGGTGAACAGTGGGTTATAGTGAGGAGGCTACATTAGACTCCGTCTATGTAAGGACCGTTAGCCGTCACATCATCTCTGTATCCACGGAATGTAGTCGTGTCCATTGGGAGTGGCACAGCTCCCACTCACTTCATTTATTCCGGTTTCACGTGGTCACAATGAAAGCGCACAACTCGAACCACCAGAATCACAAGGAACAGCAACTAGAAAACAACAGCGAACAGCCCTTCGAACCTTGGTGCTCGCCTATTTAAAAACATTTCAAAACCGGAATCGACGTCAAGAGACAGCCAATCATGCCGCATAGAAAGTTCTCGCAAATTCTAAAAACCCATCCCACTGACAGAGTGCCGTGTGCAAATCCCAAAATCAGAAGAACGCCGACATTTTAAAAGAACTGACATATAGAATTTTGAAACCAAAACCGAAATATTTTAAGCAACGCTCCCCATTATTACAAATACACACATATATATTTGTAGGTTTCCAAACGACAACTTGAATTCTTGCTTTGTTTAATCAATAATCTTTTTTAATGCTTTTCTTTAATGACGAACACACAACAGTTACGTCTCCAGTCAACACAGGGCGAAGAAAAGCTCACACAAATACAAAAGAGAAATAATACCACTTACAAAAAAAAAAAAAAAAAAAAAAAAAAAAAACACACTTGAATCTCAAACTAAACTTTTTACACAAAAACCAAAAAGAATAGAATACAAATAGACTGGTCATACCATCTGTTGAACTCCCCTTTAAGAAGTGTTCTCTTGAAAAGACCTTTAGCAGTCACGCGTAGATTGACAGCAACAACTTATCAAAGAGTTGGAGGAAAGTTATCCTCCTTTATAATTTCAATATTATTTACTTTAAAATTTTCTTTGCACATTCTCCATGTTTGAAGAGAACGCAAATAATCAACCGGCCACCTTTTCCGGAAACACAATTTTAGCTTTTGCACCCCAGCACAAAGAGATTTTCAAGATCCATTGTTCTCGTTAGGAGGTTCAGCAGCAAAATCCGGTTCAAAAAAGGAGGCGGAGTTAATATATCTATATTATCTGGGCTCCCAAGTGCAACTACTGGCTTAGAATTTAAAATAGCTTCAATTTGGGTTATAATTCTTCCAAAATGAAGTTAGGGGTTCCAATAACACGTTTCATATGACATTTTTACAGAACTCACTACCCTCCAAAATGGGGGGCTTACTGCTGAAATTCGATATTCTTTTGAGTAACACATTTTTTCATCTTTGTTCATTGACACTACAGGGTTGAATAAATCTGTTTAGCCCCGACAAAATGTGTGCCGTTATCCCTCTATCAAAATTGCGGGAGACCTCTCCGTAAGAAAATCTTTTGAGTGAAGGCATCCGATGTCGTCTCCCTCACTCATTCTTCATGTAAAGCCTGAGTGACAACACAAATAAACAACCCTTCGCCGTTTTAGCTCTGTGTTTTAGAATAGCAATAAGGCGATTTCACGTAGCAGGGCACATTTCATCTTATGACAATTCTGGCTTTAGTTTCAAACGGAAGAGCAGTTTACTGTTTGTCTATTGGCTGTAGTAAACATGAAAATGAATGGGAAGGGTATTATAGTAGTTAGTGACGCTGCGACAAATTGCTCTATTGACCTTCACACTTTTTATTACTTTCTTGACACGTATTATCCACTACATTTGCCTGATTACACCTATTGAGATATTTAAACCAGCAGGAAAATATAAAATATGAAAATAATTAGCAATTAATGTACTCAATTGGGGGTCGGTTGGAAAAATGATCGGACACTTGGCACTGCCTCGAAGAGGATGCTTTTATAATATCCCATCACTGTCAACAAAAGGACAAATAACTATTTTTAGGTACAGGTTCGTTTGCCTCGACACAAGAAATTTCATCAGTTGTTGAATTCGTCCCTTCTCTCAGTAAGTAATGGGCAAACCTTACCGGGAACGCCATTGTTTTCTTTACAGTTCCTAATACAAAAAGCTATAATATCAACGATTTTAGTACAAGAAAAATATTCTTCAGAAAGTAAGTGAAAAAGAGAGGTTTTGATAATCAGAGAAAAACAGTTTAGAGTTTCACAACTGCATCAGAGTGAGCTTTCAATTGTGGCCAATTGTCTTCTTTGGTGTAAGAGCCACACGGGACCCTTCCACCCTAGGGTACAACCCGGAAGGTCTTTAGGAAGATTTAGCCAGCGGGATTGTCTTTAGTTGGTATATACCTCCAACAGTCAGAGGGAACAGAATCCAAAATTTCAGATGTTCAGTTAGCAATATACGGTTTCTAAACAAACCTAATACAAAAAAAAAAAAAAAAAAATATCAACGATTTTAGTGAGAACTCCCTGGGAATCAGTCCATGCATAGAATTTCGCAATAGACAATTTGGATATATTTACCAATGATCTTGCCAACCATCCGACACCAGTCTTGGGATGGATACTGGCATTAAAGGAGCTGCCTTGTTCTTAGCCATAAACAGTGTGACCTTCGATTTAGTATCTGATGACAGAACCCCATAGGAGATGGCTGCTGAAGCGTCACAAAATATATGACAAACAAGATCACCACCAATAACTTGAATCGAACGAGGAATACGAATAAAGCAAACTTGTTCAAATTCTTTTTGGAATGCTGTCCACTGCAACCGAAAGGATTCAGGAAAAGAAGTGTCCCAATCAAGCTTCATAAGCCAAAATTTTTGATAAAAAATCTTTATAGCAACAGTGGATTCAACCAAAAAAACCTAATGGATCAAATAATTAAGCAGATTCTGAAAGAAATGTTCTTTTTGTAATAATGTCACTAAATCGGAAATTAACTTTAAATATGAAACAAACATTGGTAGAATACCACAAAAGTTCTATAACCTTGGAATAATCATCCCAACTTGTAGTTTATGACGAATTTAACGATAATTGTTCCAGTACTTCCCGTTTTCTCAAATAACAAGCACTAAGTTCTAAAATCGGAGAAGCCCCTTTAATTATTTTAATGGATTCTTCACTAGAAACTGAATAAGAACAAAAAATCATCTATGCAGAAACTCTGTTTAATTATGGTAGTAGAAACTACCGTGTCAATTGCTTCTATACCTTTTCCTATTTGGCATAAACAACGAGTAGTGAAAAATGATGCTGAAGATGTACCATAAGTCACTGTTGTAAAATTACATTCTCTTATTTCTGCTTTTTCTGAATCTCTCCACACTATACGTCGTAAACCTTGGTCTTCTGGTGAAATAACAATTTGCCTATACACTTGTTGAATATCTGCACTAAAGGCAACAAGATTCAATCGAAACCGTAATAGAATAGTGAAAAGATCTGGTTGTGAACTTCGTCCAACAGCCAAAATAGAATTTAGAGAATTGAAATTAAAAGATTTACATGAGCCGTCAAACACGACACGTTGTTATTGTTGTTGTGGCTTACCCTCCCCCCCCAGCTATCTGAGTAAGTCGGACAAGACCCATCAGACCGTTGACCAAGTCAAAAACAAGAGGGTGGGACGAATATATGGCCTCCCTGGAAAGCTACCAAACAGTCCAGGATGTGCTCAGCAGAAGTTGGCTGAGCTTGACATTTTGAGCAGACCGCAAAGATTTTTCTGTCCTCGAAAAATGAGCGAACCCTTGCCAGTCTGAAAATTGCTCTGTCGCAACTGAGTGCAAACAAAGATTCAGGTTCTTTGCCAGGAATAGCTGGGAGGGACCTTTCACTCTTTGAAGTTCAGCGTTGACAATGGATTGGTGTTCTGAAAAGGTGAGGGTTGAAGAGTAAAAATGGGAGTGGCTGCAACCCTCCTTGGCCAAGCAATCCTCTCGCTCGTTGCCACTGAAAATGATAATCGTGGGACTTTGCAATAAGTTTAAGAAGGATAGAAATAATTGTTTTGTCTCCAACTGGGATCCAATTGTGGATGTGTTGAAGGGCGGAGCGACTTTCCGAAAGGATCCAGAATTCCCCCAAATCAGTTTAACGGCGAATAGTTTCAAGGTCGCGGTCAGTTGCGATTCATTCACTTTTGAAGACGGATGAGAAATCGGGGTTATGGACAAATTATCTCCCGGTTTTTCAATGTAGATGCCACTTCCAGCGTCTAATGCCATCCGTATAAATTTTTATGGCATTATCAGGGATCTCATTTATCATCTGGAAGGCTTGAGATGAGCTGGGATCAAATCCTTCTTGGTGATCGGGATAGAGAGGTCCAAGTGGGAGTCTCTCTCAGGGACTCAGGCGAGGTTTTAAGGAGTGAGGCTCAACTCCCTCCTAAGGCATGCGTTTAGCATAGCTGTCTTTGATTTGAACAACAGTTATTTAGGTCCTATTAAACTGACCAGAGCTAGAAAGTTAGTTGAAATATTTAATAAGCTTGACCTTTCTTCTAGTGTGAAGAGGTTGCCTGATAGAGAACAATTTCTCTACGCCTCCGTCCTGTTACGATTCTAGCAGCGCTGAATGGAACTGTCTCCAGAACTTTGTCGAAATAGAGTCCTTTTTTGTAGCCGAATGGTGGGCAATATAATCAGTTTTATTGCTTGTATCATCTCCCTTTGTGTCCATGAGTACCCTATGCCCAAGTTCCTCTTACTGGCTCATCAACTTTTTATAGTCCCTTTAAAAGTTTTTATCAACTCAAAATATTTTTTCCATAGCAAACAATCAAAATTTAACCACGGGTTTCGAATCCCACAATAATGTCATAGCTGGCAAACTTAACTTGAATTCTAACATCTTTGTCAAATGTATATGTGGATTGAAAGTGATATTCACAAAATTCTTCTTCCTCGGCAAAATGGGTTTTTGTATTTACTTCTGTTTTGTAAAATAACATCAGCATTGGATTCAATTCTAATATTAATAAAATGCGACTGAATAGGATGAGGGGTGGGACTCAATCTTTCCCTAACATGGTATTCCGAGCAATGGGTTTATTTTGAGAACCAATCATTGGACCCTACCTTAAAATAGTAAAGAAGCAATCCCATCTCATTCATGGGGTTACAAAAATTCTTGATCTGCTCAAGTAATGTTTTTGAGGTAATCCATATTTTTTGTTTCAAACCATTCTGAAGGTATGTTACTTTTGCATCTGTGCGTTTATAGACTCGTCAGACATTTTTGAGCTAGTTGGGAGAATCTCTGATCCATAAAACGAAATAATAAGAGTGTACAATTTTTTTTTTTATTTCTAATGGCAAGGCAGGTTACAATTATAAAAATAGCAATTGTGGAACAACTGTACAAGTAACAAAAGTAACATTGACCGAAGTCATTGGCTCAGGCGTTCTCTGGTTCTCCAGGACAGGGTAGTCTCGGAGTCGGAAAAACCGCCAAGTGCCCCGCAGATGACCTCCATTTAAAGATTCTCCAAGATCACATAGAGAACAAAGAGGGGAGTCAAAAATGCCAATTCTATGGAGATGTTCACTTAGGCAGTCATAAACCGGAACTACGCCACTGCCTCACGTCGAGGAAGATCGGGAACGTTGGCGAGGTCTTCAGTTTAACACGATCTTGCATTTGGGATTCAAAGCTTGTTTCCAAAAGAGCTTTTTTGAGTGAAAAGACAGTCCAGAAGCATTTGTTAGCTGTGCGAGAAGATCAGCCTGATCCTTCCCATAAATGGCCGGGGATCCATTGTAACTTGATATATTCGACTAATACAACGCATCCATTCTCGGCATTGTAGGACCTCAGCAGAGATAGGAGCTTCAGCGGAGCCTGTATGGCTGCCTGCGAGTCCGAGAGTAGGACAACCTTTTGGAATTTTTGAAGACAGTCCAGGAGTTTCTCCAATGCGATACGGATGGCCTCTCCATCAAAGGAGAGTGTACAAAGTACAAAATCGAAATAATACAAAAAAAAAAGAACTTGAATTCGAAACTAAACCTTTTACACGAAAACCAAAAAGAATAGAATACAAATAGACTGTTCATACCATCTCAACTCCAAACAATCAACAACCTCTGATCATTATAGACTGAACAATAGATATGTATATATATATATATATATATATATATATATATATATATATATATATATATATACATATGTAATATATCCCAATTATTTCACTTTAATATCTCTTTAGAAACCTCCCATTCTCATTCCTTCCAATCTGTTTTCCAATGTCTTCATCAAAAGAGTGTCCAAAGCTTTCTGTGCAATGGACGTCATTTTCCATCTGCAAATGGCTCCTTTTGTCCTCCTGATCCATTCGCCGACTATGTAGCTGGTCTCTTTGGAAAAATTCTGTCTGGGGTAGACCTCTGTTCCAGAAAAGTGTTTTTCGTGTGATTCTTTTGTCTGCCGTTGTCTGGCAAAGATGTCCTCCATAAAGATGGAAGTTGTTCTCTTCCCCGACTACAACATTATTTATTACTGCCTGCTCTTTAAGCTTTTTTTTTTTCCAGTAAAAAACAGGGTCAATCATCCAATAGGACCGTTTTAGAATTTCTGGATTACATATATATACATATATATGTATATACATATACATTATATGTATAAGCATTATACATGTTTTCATGTATATTTATATATACATTATACATTTTTTACTTATTGAACCACTACGGTCTTCTTTTTTGCAACACGATATAAGGCCAAGAACTACTACTTAAAGCCAATTCCGAACGGCTAAGAAGATCTCTGCCTCGGGGGGATTCGAACCTGCGAACTCTGGTAATGAAGACCAGTGACTACTCGTGGAAACACGTCATGGTATGGGGATATATTCAATTTTTTGGAGTAGGTAATATAGCATTTATTATAGATTGGTTTGGTTTGGAGTGCTATGGTCTACTTTTTGGAACACGAGGGCTCATGCTTAAAGCCGATTCCGAAAGGCTACGAACATCCATGCCACTGTGGGATTCGAAACCACGAACTCCGGTCCCGAAGGCCAGCACCCTAACCCATCGGACATCGTTCGGCGAATTTATTATAGAAGACATTGTAAATCGTCAACGCAAAAACTTATAAAAACAATGGCATCATACTGCACAGAAAGTTTGACCCGAGATGTTATAGGATGACTCCGATGCTTCTACCATCTCATTCAGAAAAAAAGTCGAATGAAAAATTCGAAATCAACAAAACAATTTCAAAATTCAATGATACAATAAAAACACGGCAAAAAAGGTTCAGTGGAGTTTCAATTAAGAAAACATCTCAATGGCCATTTCTGTTGCTTCGATGTTTGCCCATTCGAAAGAGAAATGTCCCATCTTTATTTTCTACTCATTGTTCGGATTATCATACGAAATGGATTCTTCGCCCTTCTGCCTCGAAAAACGACACTGCTGCCAGATTGGTACGAATCGAACTGGATCCCATTCGATTTAGAATTGAATAGTTGTATAATAATGAGTTCGAAAAAGTCATGTGTTTGGTTTGAGGGGCACACGAGGGACCTACAGCTTCTAAGCCCATTCCGAACATCCATGCCCGCAGCGGGATTCGAACCCAAAAAGGAAGGCGATCCTATGCTTTGGAATGTTTTTCTCAATATATGAATTCGCCGACATGGATCGGCGAAATACAGCTCATTTTTAATAATAACCTGCAGGATAAGCATTTCCAACTGAATATTGATAGTTCATTATATAAATTTAGTTTTTGAACTCTCACCATAGTTTCAACACGAATAAAAGATGGAATAGGTTTCAACGATGACATTT
>JAGEOH010001220.1:2500-25000 GCA_032207245.1 Pardosa pseudoannulata
TTCAATTCTTTGTTTTACTTTTGACTGATCAAAATATATGAAGTTTAATAAACATAAAATTTTAACATATCTTCTCATTTTATTTAATCCATTTGTTTATAAAATTATAATACACTATTATAAATTCAATAAAGTTTAATTTGAATTTGTAATTTGCTAGTTTTTAATGATTGGTAGGACATGTTATATACTTTAGGTACTTTGATTTGTGTTTTATCTGCCAATTGTGTAGCAGAGTGGCGCAGAGGAAGCGTGCTGGGCCCATAACCCAGAGGTCCGTGGATAGAAACCACGCTCTGCTAGTCCATTGTGTGTAATATTTATATGTAAACACCAAGTGTTTTTAAATGAAACAAGAATAAAATTATACAGTTTTCAATTCTTTTTTTACTTTTGACTGTTCAAAATATATGAAGTTTAATAAACATAAAATTTTAACATATCTTCTCATTTTATTTAATCCATTTGTTTATAAAATTTTAATACACTATTATAAAGTCAATAAAGTTTAATTTGAATTAGTAATTTGCTAGTTTTTAATATTTGGTAGGACATTTTATATACGTTAGCTACTTCGATTTGTGTTTTATCTGCCAACTCCGAAGCAGATTGGCGCAGAGGAAGCGTGCTGGGCCCATAACCCAGAGGACCGTGGATCGAAACCACGCTCTGCTAGTCCTTTATGTGTAAGTTTTATATGTAAACACCAAGTTTCTTTAAATGAAACAAGAATAAAATTATAGAGTTTTCAATTCTTTGTTTTACTTTTGACTGATCAAAATATATGAAGTTTAATAAACATAAAATTTTAACATATCTTCTCATTTTATTTAATCCATTTGTTTATAAAATTTTAATACACTATTATAAAGTCAATAAAGTTTAATTTGAAATAGTAATTTGCCAGTTTTTAATATTTGGTAGGACATTTTATGTACGTTAGCTACTTCGATTTGTGTTTTATCTGCCAACTCCGAAGCAAAGTGGCGCAGAGGAAGCGTGACGGGCCATAAACCAAAGGTCCGTGGATCGAAACCACGCTCTGCTAATCCTTTATGTGTAATTTTTTTATATGCAAACACCAAGTGTCTTTAAATGAAACAAGAATAAAATTATACAGTTTTCAATTCTTTGTTTTACTTTTGACTGATCAAAATATATGAAGTTTAATAAACATAAAATTTTAACATATCTTCTCATTTTATTTAATCCATTTGTTTATAAAATTTTAATACACTATTATAAAGTCAATAAAGTTTAATTTGAATTTGTAATTTGCTAGTTTTTAATATTTGGTAGGACATTTTATATACGTTAGCTACTTCGATTTGTGTTTTATCTGCCAACTCCGAAGCAGAGTGGCGCAGAGGAAGCGTGCTGGGCCCATAACCCAGAGGTCCGTGGATAGAAACCACGCTCTGCTAGTCCATTATGTGTAATATTTATATGTAAACACCAAGTGTTTTTAAATGAAACAAGAATAAAATTATACAGTTTTCAATTCTTTTTTTACTTTTGACTGTTCAAAATATATGAAGTTTAATAAACATAAAATTTTAACATATCTTCTTATTTTATTTAATCCATTTGTTTATAAAATTTTAATACTCTATTTTAAAGTCAATAAAGTTTAATTTGAATTAGTAATTTGTCAGATTTAATATTTGGTAGGACATTTTATATACGTTAGATACTTCGATTTGTGTTTTATCTGCCAACTCCGAAGCAGAGTGTCGCAGAGGAAGATTGCTGTGCCCATAACCCAGAGGTCCGTCGATCGAAACCACCCTCAGCTAGTCCTTTATGTGTAAGTTTTATATGTAAACACCAAGTTTCTTTAAATGAAACAAGAATAAAATTATAGAGATTTCAATTCTTTGTTTTACTTTTGACTGATCAAAATATATGACGTTTAATAAACATAAAATTTTAACATATCTTCTCATTTTATTTAATCCATTTGTTTATAAAATTTTAATACACTATTATAAAGTCAATAAAGTTTAATTTGAATTAGTAATTTGCTAGTTTTTAATATTTGGTAGGACATTTTATATACGTTAGCTACTTCGATTTGTGTTTTATCTGCCAACTCCGAAGCAGAGTGGCGCAGAGGAAGCGTGCTGGGCCCATAACCCAGAGGTCCGTGGATCGAAACCACGCTCTGCTAGTCCTTTATGTGTAAGTTTTATATGTAAACACCAAGTGTCTTTAAATGAAACAAGAATAAAATTATAGAGTTTTCAATTCTTTGTTTTACTTTTGACTGATCAAAATATATGAAGTTTAATAAACATAAAATTTTAACATATCTTCTCATTTTATTTAATCCATTTGTTTATAAAATTTTAATACACTATTATAAATTCAATAAAGTTTAATTTGAATTTGTAATTTGCTAGTTTTTAATGATTGGTAGGACATGTTATATACTTTAGGTACTTTGATTTGTGTTTTATCTGCCAATTGTGTAGCAGAGTGGCGCAGAGGAAGCGTGCTGGGCCCATAACCCAGAGGTCCGTGGATCGAAACCACGCTCTGCTAGTCCTTTATGTGTAAGTTTTATATGTAAACACCAAGTTTCTTTAAATGAAACAAGAATAAAATTATAGAGTTTTCAATTCTTTGTTTTACTTTTGACTGATCAAAATATATGAAGTTTAATAAACATAAAATTTTAACATATCTTCTCATTTTATTTAATCCATTTGTTTATAAAATTTTAATACACTATTATAAAGTCAATAAAGTTTAATTTGAATTTGTAATTTGCTAGTTTTTAATATTTGGTAGGACATTTTATATACTTTAGGTACTTCGATTTGTGTTTTATCTGACAACTGCGAAGCAGAGTGGCGCAGAGGAAGCGTGCTGGGCCCATAACCCAGAGGTCCGTGGATCGAAACCACGCTCTGCTAGTCTTTTATGTGTAAGTTTTATATATAAACACCAAGTGTCTTTAAATGAAACAAGAATAAAATTATAGAGTTTTCAATTCTTTTTTTTACTTTTGACTGATCAAAATTTATGAAGTTTAATAAAAAAAAAATTTTAACATATCTTCTCATTTTATTAATTCCATTTGTTTATAAAATTTTCATACACTATTATAAAGTCAATAAAGTTTAAATTAAATTAGTAATTTGCTAGTTTTTAATATTTGGTAGGACATTTTTTAGATTTTACGTGCTTCGATTTGAGTTTTATCTGACAACTGCGAAGCAGAGTGGCGCAGAGGAAGCGTGCTGGGAACATAACTCAGAGGTCCGTGGATCGAAACCACACTCTGCTAGTCCTTTGTGTGTAAGTATTATATGTAAACAAGTGGCGCAGAGGAAGCGTGCTGGGCCCATAATCGAAACCCCCACGCTCTGCTAGTCCTTTTTGTGTAAGTTTGTATATGTAAACACAAGTGTCTTTTAAATGAAACAAGAATAATATTATAGAGTTTTCAAATCAGAGATCAAAAATATATGAAGTTTAATAACATAAAAATTTTAACATATCTTTCATTTTATTTAATCCGTTTATAAAATTGGATCGTATATAAGTATATAAAGTTTAATTGGATTTGTAATTTGTAGTTTTTAAATATTTGGTAGGACATTTTATATGAAACCGATTTGTGGTTTTACGCTCTGCTAGCGTGCTGGGTCCTTTGTGTGTAGTCCTTTGGGTGTAAGTTTTATATGTAAACACCAAGTGTCTTTAAATGACACAAGAATAAAATTATAGAGTTTTTCAATTCTTTGTTTTACATTTGACTGATCAAAATATATGAAGTTTAATAAACATAAAATTTTAACATATCTTCTCATTTTATTTAATCCCTTTGTTTTTACAATTTTTATACACTATTATAAAGTCAATAAAGTTTAATTTGAATTAGTAATTTGCTAGTTTTTAATATTTGGTAGGATATTTTAAATAAAAAGTTTAACTTTGAATTAGTAATTTTTAGTTTGGTAGGACATTTTATATACGTTAGGTACTTTGATTTGTGTTTCATCTCAAAAACTGTGTAGCAGAGTGGCGCAGAGGAAGCGTGCTGGGCCCATAACCCAGAGGTCCGTGGATCGAAACCACGCTCTGCTAGTCTTTTATGTGTAAGTTTTATATATAAACACCAAGTGTCTTTAAATGAAACAAGAATAAAATTATAGAGTTTTCAATTCTTTGTTTTACTTTTGACTGATCAAAATATATGAAGTTTAATAAACATAAAATTTTAACATATCTTCTCATTTTATTTAATCCATTTGTTTTTACAATTTTTATACACTATTATAAAGTCAATAAAGTTTAATTTGAATTAGTAATTTGCTAGTTTTTAATATTTGGTAGGACATTTTATATACTTTAGGTGCTTCGATTTGTGTTTTATCTGACAACTGCGAAGCAGAGTGGCGCAGAGGAAGCGTGCTGGGCCCATAACCCAGAGGTCCGTGGATCGAAACCACGCTCTGCTAGTCCTTTGTGTGTAAGTTTTATATGTAAACACCAAGTGTCTTTAAATGAAACAAGAATAAAATTATAGAGTTTTCAATTCTTTGTTTTACTTTTGACTGATCAAAATATATGAAGTTTAATAAACCTAAAATTTTAACATATCTTCTCATTTTATTTAATCCATTTGTTTTTACAATTTTTATACACTATTATAAAGTCAATAAAGTTTAATTTGAATTAGTAATTTGCTAGTTTTTAATATTTGGTAGGACATTTTATATACTTTAGGTGCTTCGATTTGTGTTTTATCTGACAACTGCGAAGCAGAGTGGCGCAGAGGAAGCGTGCTGGGCCCATAACCCAGAGGTCCGTGGATCGAAACCACGCTCTGCTAGTCCTTTGTGTGTAAGTTTTATATGTAACACGAAGTGTCTTTAAAAGAAACAAGAATAAAATTATAGAGTTTTCAATTCTTTGTTTTACTTTTGACTGATCAAAATATATGAAGTTTAATAAACATAAAATTTTAACATATCTTCTCATTTTATTTAATCCATTTGTTTTTACAATTTTTATACACTATTATAAAGTCAATAAAGTTTAATTTGAATTAGTAATTTGCTAGTTTTTAATATTTGGTAGGACATTTTATATACGTTAGGTACTTTGATTTGTGTTTTATTATCAAACTGTGTAGCAGAGTGGCGCAGAGGAAGCGTGCTGGGCCCATAACCCAGAGGTCCGTGGATCGAAACCACGCTCTGCTAGTCTTTTATGTGTAAGTTTTATATATAAACACCAAGTGTCTTTAAATGAAACAAGAATAAAATTATAGAGTTTTCAATTCTTTGTTTTACTTTTGACTGATCAAAATATATGAAGTTTAATAAACATAAAATTTTAACATATCTTCTCATTTTATTTAATCCATTTGTTTTTACAATTTTTATACACTATTATAAAGTCAATAAAGTTTAATTTGAATTAGTAATTTGCTAGATTTTAATATTTGGTAGGACATTTTATATACTTTAGGTACTTCGATTTGTGTTTTATCTGACAACTGCGAAGCAGAGTGGCGCAGAGGAAGCGTGCTGGGCCCATAACCCAGAGGTCCGTGGATCGAAACCACGCTCTGCTAGTCTTTTATGTGTAAGTTTTATATATAAACACCAAGTGTCTTTAAATGAAACAAGAATAAAATTATAGAGTTTTCAATTCTTTGTTTTACTTTTGACTGATCAAAATATATGAAGTTTAATAAACATAAAATTTTAACATATCTTCTCATTTTATTTAATCCATTTGTTTTTACAATTTTTATACACTATTATAAAGTCAATAAAGTTTAATTTGAATTAGTAATTTGCTAGTTTTTAATATTTGGTAGGACATTTTATATACTTTAGGTGCTTCGATTTGTGTTTTATCTGACAACTGCGAAGCAGAGTGGCGCAGAGGAAGCGTGCTGGGCCCATAACCCAGAGGTCCGTGGATCGAAACCACGCTCTGCTAGTCCTTTGTGTAAGTTTTATATATAAACACCAAGTGTCTTTAAATGAAACAAGAATAAAATTATAGAGTTTTCAATTCTTTGTTTTACTTTTGACTGATCAAAATATATGAAGTTTAATAAACATAAAATTTTAACATATCTTCTCATTTTATTTAATCCATTTGTTTTTACAATTTTTATACACTATTATAAAGTCAATAAAGTTTAATTTGAATTAGTAATTTGCTAGTTTTTAATATTTGGTAGGACATTTTATATATTTAGGTGCTTCGATTTGTGTTTTATCTGCCAACTGTGTAGCAGAGTGGCGCAGAGGAAGCGTGCTGGGCCCATAACCCAGAGGTCCGTGGATCGAAACCACGCTCTGCTAGTCTTTTATGTGTAAGTTTTATATATAAACACCAAGTGTCTTTAAATGAAACAAGAATAAAATTATAGAGTTTTCAATTCTTTGTTTTACTTTTGACTGATCAAAATATATGAAGTTTAATAAACATAAAATTTTAACATATCTTCTCATTTTATTTAATCCATTTGTTTTTACAATTTTTATACACTATTATAAAGTCAATAAAGTTTAATTTGAATTAGTAATTTGCTAGTTTATAATATTTGGTAGGACATTTTATATACGTTAGGTACTTTGATTTGTGTTTTATCTGCCAACTGTGTAGCAGAGTGGCGCAGAGGAAGCGTGCTGGGCCCATAACCCAGAGGTCCGTGGATCGAAACCACGCTCTGCTAGTCCTTTGTGTGTAAGTTTTATATGTAAACACCAAGTGTCTTTAAATGAAACAAGAATAAAATTATAGAGTTTTCAATTCTTTGTTTTACTTTTGACTGATCAAAATATATGAAGTTTAATAAACATAAAATTTTAACATATCTTCTCATTTTATTTAATCCATTTGTTTTTACAATTTTTATACACTATTATAAAGTCAATAAAGTTTAATTTGAATTAGTAATTTGCTAGTTTTTAATATTTGGTAGGACATTTTATATACGTTAGGTACTTCGATTTGTGTTTTATCTGCCAACTGTGAAGCAGAGTGGCGCAGAGGAAGCGTGCTGGGCCCATAACCCAGAGGTCCGTGGATCGAAACCACGCTCTGCTAGTCCTTTGTGTGTAAGTTTTATATGTAAACACCAAGTGTCTTTAAATGAAACAAGAATAAAATTATAGAGTTTTCAATTCTTTGTTTTACTTTTGACTGATCAAAATATATGAAGTTTAATAAACATAAAATTTTAACATATCTTCTCATTTTATTTAATCCATTTGTTTTTACAATTTTTATACACTATTATAAAGTCAAAAAAGTTTACTTTGAATTAGTAATTTGCTAGTTTATAATATTTGGTAGGACATTTTATATACGTTAGGTACTTTGATTTGTGTTTTATCTGCCAACTGTGTAGCAGAGTGGCGCAGAGGAAGCGTGCTGGGCCCATAACCCAGAGGTCCGTGGATCGAAACCACGCTCTGCTAGTCTTTTATGTGTAAGTTTTATATATAAACACCAAGTGTCTTTAAATGAAACAAGAATAAAATTATAGAGTTTTCAATTCTTTGTTTTACTTTTGACTGATCAAAATATATGAAGTTTAATAAACATAAAATTTTAACATATCTTCTCATTTTATTTAATCCATTTGTTTTTACAATTTTTATACACTATTATAAAGTCAATAAAGTTTAATTTGAATTAGTAATTTGCTAGTTTTTAATATTTGGTAGGACATTTTATATACGTTAGGTACTTTGATTTGTGTTTTACCTTCCAACTGTGTAGCAGAGTGGCGCAGAGGAAGCGTGCTGGGCCCATAACCCAGAGGTCCGTGGATCGAAACCACGCTCTGCTAGTCTTTTATGTGTAAGTTTTATATATAAACACCAAGTGTCTTTAAATGAAACAAGAATAAAATTATAGAGTTTTCAATTCTTTGTTTTACTTTTGACTGATCAAAATATATGAAGTTTAATAAACATAAAATTTTAACATATCTTCTCATTTTATTTAATCCATTTGTTTTTACAATTTTTATACACTATTATAAAGTCAATAAAGTTTAATTTGAATTAGTAATTTGCTAGTTTTTAATATTTGGTAGGACATTTTATATACTTTAGGTGCTTCGATTTGTGTTTTATCTGACAACTGCGAAGCAGAGTGGCGCAGAGGAAGCGTGCTGGGCCCATAACCCAGAGGTCCGTGGATCGAAACCACGCTCTGCTAGTCTTTTATGTGTAAGTTTTATATATAAACACCAAGTGTCTTTAAATGAAACAAGAATAAAATTATAGAGTTTTCAATTCTTTGTTTTACTTTTGACTGATCAAAATATATGAAGTTTAATAAACATAAAATTTTAACATATCTTCTCATTTTATTTAATCCATTTGTTATTACAATTTTTATACACTATTATAAAGTCAATAAAGTTTAATTTGAATTAGTAATTTGCTAGTTTTTAATATTTGGTAGGACATTTTATATACTTTAGGTGCTTCGATTTGTGTTTTATCTGACAACTGCGAAGCAGAGTGGCGCAGAGGAAGCGTGCTGGGCCCATAACCCAGAGGTCCGTGGATCGAAACCACGCTCTGCTAGTCTTTTATGTGTAAGTTTTATATGTAAACACCAAGTGTCTTTAAATGAAACAAGAATAAAATTATAGAGTTTTCAATTCTTTGTTTTACTTTTGACTGATCAAAATATATGAAGTTTAATAAACATAAAATTTTAACATATCTTCTCATTTTATTTAATCCATTTGTTTTTACAACTTTTATACACTATTATAAAGTCAATAAAGTTTAATTTGAATTAGTAATTTGCTAGTTTTTAATATTTGGTAGGACATTTTATATATTTAGGTGCTTCGATTTGTGTTTTATCTGACAACTGCGAAGCAGAGTGGCGCAGAGGAAGCGTGCTGGGCCCATAACCCAGAGGTCCGTGGATCGAAACCACGCTCTGCTAGTCCTTTGTGTGTAAGTTTTATATGTAAACACCAAGTGTCTTTAAATGAAACAAGAATAAAATTATAGAGTTTTCAATTCTTTGTTTTACTTTTGACTGATCAAAATATATGAAGTTTAATAAACATAAAATTTTAACATATCTTCTCATTTTATTTAATCCATTTGTTTATAAAATTTTAATACACTATTATAAAGTCAATAAAGTTTAATTTGAATTTGTAATTTGCTAGTTTTTAATATTTGGTAGGACATTTTATATACTTTAGGTACTTCGATTTGTGTTTTATCTGACAACTGCGAAGCAGAGTGGCGCAGAGGAAGCGTGCTGGGCCCATAACCCAGAGGTCCGTGGATCGAAACCACGCTCTGCTAGTCCTTTGTGTGTAAGTTTTATATGTAAACACCAAGTGTCTTTAAATGAAACAAGAATAAAATTATAGAGTTTTCAATTCTTTGTTTTACTTTTGACTGATCAAAATATATGAAGTTTAATAAACATAAAATTTTAACATATCTTCTCATTTTATTTAATCCATTTGTTTTTACAATTTTTATACACTATTATAAAGTCAATAAAGTTTAATTTGAATTAGTAATTTGCTAGTTTATAATATTTGGTAGGACATTTTATATACGTTAGGTACTTTGATTTGTGTTTTATCTGCCAACTGTGTAGCAGAGTGGCGCAGAGGAAGCGTGCTGGGCCCATAACCCAGAGGTCCGTGGATCGAAACCACGCTCTGCTAGTCCTTTGTGTGTAAGTTTTATATGTAAACACCAAGTGTCTTTAAATGAAACAAGAATAAAATTATAGAGTTTTCAATTCTTTGTTTTACTTTTGACTGATCAAAATATATGAAGTTTAATAAACATAAAATTTTAACATATCTTCTCATTTTATTTAATCCATTTGTTTTTACAATTTTTATACACTATTATAAAGTCAATAAAGTTTAATTTGAATTAGTAATTTGCTAGTTTTTAATATTTGGTAGGACATTTTATATACGTTAGGTACTTTGATTTGTGTTTTATCTGCCAACTGTGTAGCAGAGTGGCGCAGAGGAAGCGTGCTGGGCCCATAACCCAGAGGTCCGTGGATCGAAACCACGCTCTGCTAGTCTTTTATGTGTAAGTTTTATATATAAACACCAAGTGTCTTTAAATGAAACAAGAATAAAATTATAGAGTTTTCAATTCTTTGTTTTACTTTTGACTGATCAAAATATATGAAGTTTAATAAACATAAAATTTTAACATATCTTCTCATTTTATTTAATCCATTTGTTTTTACAATTTTTATACACTATTATAAAGTCAATAAAGTTTAATTTGAATTAGTAATTTGCTAGTTTTTAATATTTGGTAGGACATTTTATATACTTTAGGTACTTTGATTTGTGTTTTATCTGACAACTGCAAAGCAGAGTGGCGCAGAGGAAGCGTGCTGGGCCCATAACCCAGAGGTCCGTGGATCGAAACCACGCTCTGCTAGTCCTTTGTGTGTAAGTTTTATATGTAAACACCAAGTGTCTTTAAATGAAACAAGAATAAAATTATAGAGTTTTCAATTCTTTGTTTTACTTTTGACTGATCAAAATATATGAAGTTTAATAAACATAAAATTTTAACATATCTTCTCATTTTATTTAATCCATTTGTTTATACAATTTTTATACACTATTATAAAGTCAATAAAAATTAATTTGAATTAGTAATTTGCTGGTTTTTAATATTTGGTAGGACATTTTATATACGTTAGGTACTTTGATTTGTGTTTTACCTTCCAACTGTGTAGCAGAGTGGCGCAGAGGAAGCGTGCTGGGCCCATAACCCAGAGGTCCGTGGATCGAAACCACGCTCTGCTAGTCTTTTATTTGTAAGTTTTATATATAAACACCAAGTGTCTTTAAATGAAACAAGAATAAAATTATAGAGTTTTCAATTCTTTGTTTTACTTTTGACTGATCAAAATATATGAAGTTTAATAAACATAAAATTTTAACATATCTTCTCATTTTATTTAATCCATTTGTTTTTACAATTTTTATACACTATTATAAAGTCAATAAAGTTTACTTTGAATTAGTAATTTGCTAGTTTTTAATATTTGGTAGGACATTTTATATACTTTAGGTGCTTCGATTTGTGTTTTATCTGACAACTGCGAAGCAGAGTGGCGCAGAGGAAGCGTGCTGGGCCCATAACCCAGAGGTCCGTGGATCGAAACCACGCTCTGCTAGTCCTTTGTGTGTAAGTTTTATATGTAAACACCAAGTGTCTTTAAATGAAACAAGAATAAAATTATAGAGTTTTCAATTCTTTGTTTTACTTTTGACTGATCAAAATATATGAAGTTTAATAAACATAAAATTTTAACATATCTTCTCATTTTATTTAATCCATTTGTTTTTACAGCTTTTATACACTATTATAAAGTCAATAAAGTTTAATTTGAATTAGTAATTTGCTAGTTTTTAATATTTGGTAGGACATTTTATATACTTTAGGTACTTCGATTTGTGTTTTATCTGACAACTGCGAAGCAGAGTGGCGCAGAGGAAGCGTGCTGGGCCCATAACCCAGAGGTCCGTGGATCGAAACCACGCTCTGCTAGTCCTTTGTGTGTAAGTTTTATATGTAAACACCAAGTGTCTTTAAATGAAACAAGAATAAAATTATAGAGTTTTCAATTCTTTGTTTTACTTTTGACTGATCAAAATATATGAAGTTTAATAAACATAAAATTTTAACATATCTTCTCATTTTATTTAATCCATTTGTTTTTACAATTTTTATACACTATTATAAAGTCAAAAAAGCTTAATTTGAATTAGTAATTTGCTAGTTTATAATATTTGGTAGGACATTTTATATACGTTAGGTACTTTGATTTGTGTTTTATCTGCCAACTGTGTAGCAGAGTGGCGCAGAGGAAGCGTGCTGGGCCCATAACCCAGAGGTCCGTGGATCGAAACCACGCTCTGCTAGTCTTTTATGTGTAAGTTTTATATATAAACACCAAGTGTCTTTAAATGAAACAAGAATAAAATTATAGAGTTTTCAATTCTTTGTTTTACTTTTGACTGATCAAAATATATGAAGTTTAATAAATATAAAATTTTAACATATCTTCTCATTTTATTTAATCCATTTGTTTTTACAATTTTTATACACTATTATAAAGTCAATAAAGTTTAATTTGAATTAGTAATTTGCTAGTTTTTAATATTTGGTAGGACATTTTATATATTTAGGTGCTTCGATTTGTGTTTTATCTGAGAACTGCGAAGCAGAGTGGCGCAGAGGAAACGTACTGGGCCCATAACCCAGAGGTCCGTGGATCGAAACTACGCTCTGCTAGTCCTTTGTGTGTAAGTTTTATATGTAAACACCAAGTGTCTTTAAATGAAACAAGAATAAAATTATAGAGTTTTCAATTCTTTGTTTTACTTTTGACTGATCAAAATATATGAAGTTTAATAAACATAAAATTTTAACATATCTTCTCATTTTATTTAATCCATTTGTTTATAAAATTTTAATACACTATTATAAAGTCAATAAAGTTTAGTTTGAATTTGTTATTTGCTAGATTTTAATATTTGGTAGGACATTTTATATACTTTAGGTACTTCGATTTGCGTTTTATCTGACAACTGTGAAGCAGAGTGGCGCAGAGGAAGCGTGCTGGGCCCATAACCCAGAGGTCCGTGGATCGAAACCACGCTCTGCTAGTCCTTTGTGTGTAAGTTTTATATGTAAACACCAAGTGTCTTTAAATGAAACAAGAATAAAATTATAGAGTTTTCAATTCTTTGTTTTACTTTTGACTGATCAAAATATATGAAGTTTAATAAACATAAAATTTTAACATATCTTCTCATTTTATTTAATCCATTTGTTTTTACAATTTTTATACACTATTATAAAGTCAAAAAAGTTTACTTTGAATTAGTAATTTGCTAGTTTATAATATTTGGTAGGACATTTTATATACGTTAGGTACTTTGATTTGAGTTTTATCTGCCAACTGTGCAGCAGAGTGGCGTAGAGGAAGCGTGCTGTGCCCATAACCGAGAGGTCCGTGGATCGAAACCACGCTCTGCTAGTCCTTTGTGTGTAAGTTTTATATGTAAACACCAAGTGTCTTTAAATGAAACAAGAATAAAATTATAGAGTTTTCAATTCTTTGTTTTACTTTTGACTGATCAAAATATATGAAGTTTAATAAACATAAAATTTTAACATATCTTCTCATTTTATTTAATCCATTTGTTTTTACAATTTTTATACACTATTATAAAGTCAATAAAGTTTAATTTGAATTATTATTTAATAGTTTATAATATTTGGTAGGACATTTTATATACGTTAGGTACTTTGATTTGTGTTTTATCTGCCAACTGTGTAGCAGAGTGGCGCAGAGGAAGCGTGCTGGGCCCATAACCCAGAGGTCCGTGGATCGAAACCACGCTCTGCTAGTCTTTTATGTGTAAGTTTTATACATAAACACCAAGTGTCTTTAAATGAAACAAGAATAAAATTATAGAGTTTTCAATTCTTTGTTTTACTTTTGACTGATCAAAATATATGAAGTTTAATAAACATAAAATTTTAACATATCTTCTCATTTTATTTAATCCATTTGTTTTTACAATTTTTATATACTATTATAAAGTCAATAAAGTTTAATTTGAATTAGTAATTTGCTAGTTTTTAATATTTGGTAGGACATTTTATATACGTTAGGTACTTTGATTTGTGTTTTATTTGCCAACTGTGTAGCAGAGTGGCGCAGAGGAAGCGTGCTGGGCCCATAACCCAGTGGTCCTTGGATCGAAACCACGCTGTGCTATTGTTTTATGTGTAAGTTTTATATATAAACACCAAGTGTCTTTAAATGAAACAAGAATAAAATTATAGAGTTTTCAATTCTTTGTTTTACTTTTGACTGATCAAAATATATGAAGTTTAATAAACATAAAATTTTAACATATCTTCTCATTTTATTTAATCCATTTGTTTATACAATTTTTATACACTATTATAAAGTCAATAAAAATTAATTTGAATTAGTAATTTGCTGGTTTTTAATATTTGGTAGGACATTTTATATACGTTAGGTACTTTGATTTGTGTTTTACCTTCCAACTGTGTAGCAGAGTGGCGCAGAGGAAGCGTGCTGGGCCCATAACCCAGAGGTCCGTGGATCGAAACCACGCTCTGCTAGTCTTTTATTTGTAAGTTTTATATATAAACACCAAGTGTCTTTAAATGAAACAAGAATAAAATTATAGAGTTTTCAATTCTTTGTTTTACTTTTGACTGATTAAAATATATGAAGTTTAATAAACATAAAATTTTAACATATCTTCTCATTTTATTTAATCCATTTGTTTTTACAATTTTTATACACTATTATAAAGTCAATAAAGTTTAATTTGAATTAGTAATTTGCTAGTTTTTAATATTTGGTAGGACATTTTATATACTTTAGGTGCTTCGATTTGTGTTTTATCTGACAACTGCGAAGCAGAGTGGCGCAGAGGAAGCGTGCTGGGCCCATAACCCAGAGGTCCGTGGATCGAAACCACGCTCTGCTAGTCCTTTGTGTGTAAGTTTTATATGTAAACACCAAGTGTCTTTAAATGAAACAAGAATAAAATTATAGAATTTTCAATGCTTTGTTTTACTTTTGACTGATCAAAATATATGAAGTTTAATAAACATACAATTTTAACATATCTTCTCATTTTATTTAATCCATTTGTTTATACAATTTTAATACACTATTATAAATTCAATAAAGTTTAATTTGAATTAGTAATTTGCTAGTTTTTAATATTTTGTAGGACATGTTATATACGTTAGGTACTTTGATTTGTGTTTTATCTGCAAACTGTGTAGCAGAGTGGCGCAGAGGGAGCGTGCTGGGCCCATAACCCAGAGGTCCGTGGATCGAAACCACGCTCTGCTAGTCTTTTATGTGTAAGTTTTATATATAAACAAAAAGTGTATTTAAATGAAACAAGAATAAAATTATAGAGTTTTCAATTCTTTGTTTTACTTTTGACTGATCAAAATATATGAAGTTTAATAAACATAAAATTTTAACATATCTTCTCATTTTATTTAATCCATTTGTTTTTACAATTTTTATACACTATTATAAAGTCAATAAAGTTTAATTTGAATTAGTAATTTGCTAGTTTTTAATATTTGGTAGGACATTTTATATATTTAGGTGCTTCGATTTGTGTTTTATCTGAGAACTGCGAAGCAGAGTGGCGCAGAGGAAACGTACTGGGCCCATAACCCAGAGGTCCGTGGATCGAAACTACGCTCTGCTAGTCCTTTGTGTGTAAGTTTTATATGTAAACACCAAGTGTCTTTAAATGAAACAAGAATAAAATTATAGAGTTTTCAATTCTTTGTTTTACTTTTGACTGATCAAAATATATGAAGTTTAATAAACATAAAATTTTAACATATCTTCTCATTTTATTTAATCCATTTGTTTATAAAATTTTAATACACTATTATAAAGTCAATAAAGTTTAGTTTGAATTTGTTATTTGCTAGATTTTAATATTTGGTAGGACATTTTATATACTTTAGGTACTTCGATTTGCGTTTTATCTGACAACTGCGAAGCAGAGTGGCGCAGAGGAAGCGTGCTGGGCCCATAACCCAGAGGTCCGTGGATCGAAACCACGCTCTGCTAGTCCTTTGTGTGTAAGTTTTATATGTAAACACCAAGTGTCTTTAAATGAAACAAAAATAAAATTACAGAGTTTTCAATTCTTTGTTTTACTTTTGACTGATCAAAATATATGAAGTTAAATAAACATAAAATTTTAACATATTTTCTCATTTTATATAATCCATTTGATTTTACAATTTTTATACCCTATTATAAAGTCAATAAAGTTTACTTTGAATTAGTAATTTGCTAGTTTATAATATTTGGTAGGACATTTTATATACGTTAGGTACTTTGATTTGTGTTTTATCTGCCAACTGTGTAGCAGAGTGGCGCAGAGGAAGCGTGCTGGGCCCATAACCCAGAGGTCCGTGGATCGAAACCACGCTCTGCTAGTCCTTTGTGTGTAAGTTTTATATGTAAACACCAAGTGTCTTTAAATGAAACAAGAATAAAATTATAGAGTTTTCAAATCTTTGTTTTACTTTTGACTGATCAAAATATATGAAGTTTAATAAACATAAAATTTTAACATATCTTCTCATTTTATTTAATCCATTTGTTTTTACAATTTTTATACACTATTATAAAGTCAATAAAGTTTAATTTGAATTAGTAATTTGCTAGTTTATAATATTTGGTAGGACATTTTATATACGTTAGGTACTTTGATTTGTGTTTTATCTGCCAACTGTGTAGCAGAGTGGCGCAGAGGAAGCGTGCTGGGCCCATAACCCAGAGGTCCGTGGATCGAAACCACGCTCTGCTAGTCTTTTTTGTGTAAGTTTTATATATAAACACCAAGTGTCTTTAAATGAAACAAGAATAAAATTATAGAGTTTTCAATTCTTTGTTTTACATTTGACTGATCAAAATATATGAAGTTTAATAAACGTAAAATTTTAACATAACTTCTCATTTTATTTAATCCATTTGTTTTTACAATTTTTATACACTATTATAAAGTCAATAAAGTTTAATTTGAATTAGTAATTTGCTAGTTTATAATATTTGGTAGGACATTTTATATACGTTAGGTACTTTGATTTGTGTTTTATCTGCCAACTGTGTAGCAGAGTGGCGCAGAGGAAGCGTGCTGGGCCCATAACCCAGAGGTCCGTGGATCGAAACCACGCTCTGCTAGTGTTTTATGTGTAAGTTTTATATATAAACACCAAGTGTCTTTAAATGAAACAAGAATAAAATTATAGAGTTTTCAATTCTTTGTTTTACTTTTGACTGATCAAAATATATGAAGTTTAATAAACATAAAATTTTAACATATCTTCTCATTTTATTTAATCCATTTGTTTTTACAATTTTTATACACTATTATAAAGTCAATAAAAATTAATTTGAATTAGTAATTTGCTGGTTTTTAATATTTGGTAGGACATTTTATATACGTTAGGTACTTTGATTTGTGTTTTACCTTCCAACTGTGTAGCAGAGTGGCGCAGAGGAAGCGTGCTGGGCCCATAACCCAGAGGTCTGTGGATCGAAACCACGCTCTGCTAGTCTTTTATTTGTAAGTTTTATATATAAACACCAAGTGTCTTTAAATGAAACAAGAATAAAATTATAGAGTTTTCAATTCTTTGTTTTACTTTTGACTGATCAAAATATATGAAGTTTAATAAACATAAAATTTTAACATATCTTCTCATTTTATTTAATCCATTTGTTTTTACAATTTTTATACACTATTATAAAGTCAATAAAGTTTAATTTGAATTAGTAATTTGCTAGTTTTTAATATTTGGTAGGACATTTTATATACTTTAGGTGCTTCGATTTGTGTTTTATCTGACAACTGCGAAGCAGAGTGGCGCAGAGGAAGCGTGCTGGGCCCATAACCCAGAGGTCCGTGGATCGAAACCACGCTCTGCTAGTCCTTTGTGTGTAAGTTTTATATGTAAACACCAAGTGTCTTTAAATGAAACAAGAATAAAATTATAGAGTTTTCAATTCTTTGTTTTACTTTTGACTGATCAAAATATATGAAGTTTAATAAACATAAAATTTTAACATATCTTCTCATTTTATTTAATCCATTTGATTTTACAATTTTTATACACTATTATAAAGTCAATAAAGTTTAATTTGAATTAGTAATTTGCTAGTTTTTAATATTTGGTAGGACATTTTATATACGTTAGGTACTTTGATTTGTGTTTTATCTGCCAACTGTGTAGCAGAGTGGCGCAGAGGAAGCGTGCTGGGCCCATAACCCAGAGGTCCGTGGATCGAAACCACGCTCTGCTAGTCCTTTGTGTGTAAGTTTTATATATAAACACCAAGTGTCTTTAAATGAAACAAGAATAAAATTATAGAGTTTTCAATTCTTTGTTTTACTTTTGACTGATCAAAATATATGAAGTTTAATAAACATAAAATTTTAACATATCTTCTCATTTTATTTAATCCATTTGTTTTACAATTTTTATACACTATTATAAAGTCAATAAAGTTTAATTTGAATTAGTAATTTGCTAGTTTTAAATATTTGGTAGGACATTTTATATACGTTAGGTACTTTGATTTGTGTTTTATCTGCCAACTGTGTAGCAGAGTGGCGCAGAGGAAGCGTGCTGGGCCCATAACCCAGAGGTCCGTGGATCGAAACCACGCTCTGCTAGTCTTTTATTTGTAAGTTTTATATATAAACACCAAGTGTCTTTAAATGAAACAAGAATAAAATTATAGAGTTTTCAATTCTTTGTTTTACTTTTGACTGATTAAAATATATGAAGTTTAATAAACATAAAATTTTAACATATCTTCTCATTTTATTTAATCCATTTGTTTTTACAATTTTTATACACTATTATAAAGTCAATAAAGTTTAATTTGAATTAGTAATTTGCTAGTTTTAAATATTTGGTAGGACATTTTATATACTTTAAGTGCTTCGATTTGTGTTTTATGTGACAACTGCGAAGCAGAGTGGCACAGAGGAAGCGGGCTGGGCCCATAACCCAGAGGTCCGTGGATCGAAACCACGCTCTGCTAGTCCTTTGTGTGTAAGTTTTATATGTAAACACCAAGTGTCTTTAAATGAAACAAGAATAAAATTATAGAGTTTTCAATTCTTTGTTTTACTTTTGACTGATCAAAATATATGAAGTTTAATAAACATAAAATTTTAACATATCTTCTCATTTTATTTAATCCATTTGTTTTACAATTTTTATACACTATTATAAAGTCAATAAAGTTTAATTTGAATTAGTAATTTGCTAATTTTTAATATTTGATAGGATATTTTATATGATTTAGGTACTTTGATTTGTGTTTTATCTGACAACTGCGAAGCAGAGTGGCGCAGAGGAAGCGTGCTGGGCCCATAACCCAGAGGTCCGTGGATCGAAACCACGCTCTGCTAGTCTTTTATGTGTAAGTTTTATATATAAACACCAAGTGTCTTTAAATGAAACAAGAATAAAATTATAGAGTTTTCAATTCTTTGTTTTACTTTTGACTGATCAAAATATATGAAGTTTAATAAACATAAAATTTTAACATATCTTCTCATTTTATTTAATCCATTTGTTTTTACAATTTTTATACCCTATTATAAAGTCAATAAAGTTTAATTTGAATTAGTAATTTGCTAGTTTTTAATATTTGGTAGGACATTTTATATACGTTAGGTACTTTGATTTGTGTTTTATCTGCCAACTGTGTAGCAGAGTGGCGCAGAGGAAGCGTGCTGGGCCCATAACCCAGAGGTCCGTGGATCGAAACCACGCTCTGCTAGTCCTTTGTGTGTAAGCTTTTATGTAAACACCAAGTGTCTTTAAATGAAACAAGAATAAAATTATAGAGTTTTCAATTCTTTGTTTTACTTTTGACTGATCAAAATATATGAAGTTTAATAAACATAAAATTTTAACATATCTTCTCATTTTATTTAATCCATTTGTTTTTACAATTTTTATACACTATTATAAAGTCAATAAAGTTTAATTTGAATTAGTAATTTGCTAGTTTTTAATATTTGGTAGGACATTTTATATACGTTAGGTACTTTGATTTGTGTTTTATCTGCCAACTGTGTAGCAGAGTGGCGCAGAGGAAGCGTGCTGGGCCCATAACCCAGAGGTCCGTGGATCGAAACCACGCTCTGCTAGTCTTTTATGTGTAAGTTTTATATATAAACACCAAGTGTCTTTAAATGAAACAAGAATAAAATTATAGAGTTTTCAATTCTTTGTTTTACTTTTGACTGATCAAAATATATGAAGTTTAATAAACATAAAATTTTAACATATCTTCTCATTTTATTTAATCCATTTGTTTATAAAATTTTAATACACTATTATAAAGTCAATAAAGTTTAGTTTGAATTTGTAATTTGCTAGATTTTAATATTTGGTAGGACATTTTATACTTTAGGTGCTTCGATTTGTGTTTTATCTGACAACTGCGTAGCAGAGTGGCGCAGAGGAAGCGTGCTGGGCCCATAACCCAGAGGTCCGTGGATCGAAACCACGCTCTGCTAGTCTTTTATGTAAGTTTTATATATAAACACCAAGTGTCTTTAAATGAAACAAGAATAAAATTATAGAGTTTTCAATTCTTTGTTTTACTTTTGACTGATCAAAATATATGAAGTTTAATAAACATAAAATTTTAACATATCTTCTCATTTTATTTAATCCATTTGTTTATAAAATTTTAATACACTATTATAAAGTCAATAAAGTTTAATTTGAATTAGTAATTTGCTAGTTTTTAATATTTGGTAGGACATTTTATATACGTTAGGTACTTTGATTTGTGTTTTATCTGACAACTGCGAAGCAGAGTGGCGCAGAGGAAGCGTGCTGGGCCCATAACCCAGAGGTCCGTGGATCGAAACCACGCTCTGCTAGTCCTTTGTGTGTAAGTTTTATATGTAAACACCAAGTGTCTTTAAATGAAACAAGAATAAAATTATAGAGTTTTCAATTCTTTGTTTTACTTTTGACTGATCAAAATATATGAAGTTTAATAAACATAAAATTTTAACATATCTTCTCATTTTATTTAATCCATTTGTTTTTACAATTTTTATACACTATTATAAAGTCAATAAAGTTTAATTTGAATTAGTAATTTGCTAGTTTTTAATATTTGGTAGGACATTTTATATACGTTAGGTACTTTGATTTGTGTTTTATCTGCCAACTGTGTAGCAGAGTGGCGCAGAGGAAGCGTGCTGGGCCCATAACCCAGAGGTCCGTGGATCGAAACCACGCTCTGCTAGTCTTTTATGTGTAAGTTTTATATATAAACACCAAGTGTCTTTAAATGAAACAAGAATAAAATTATAGAGTTTTCAATTCTTTGTTTTACTTTTGACTGATCAAAATATATGAAGTTTAATAAACATAAAATTTTAACATAATTTCTCATTTTATATAATCCATTTGTTTTTACAATTTTTATACACTATTATAAAGTCAATAAAGTTTAATTTGAATTAGTAATTTGCTAATTTTTAATATTTGATAGGATATTTTATATGATTTAGGTACTTTGATTTGTGTTTTATCTAACAAATGCAAAGCAGAGTGGCGCAGAGGAAGCGTGCTGGGCCCATAACCCAGAGGTACGTTGATCGAAACCACGCTCTGCTAGTCCTTTTTGTGTAAGTTTTATATGTAAACACCAAGTGTCTTTAAATGAAACAAGAATAAAATTATAGAGTTTTCAATTCTTTGTTTTACTTTTGACTGATCAAAATATATGAAGTTTAATAAACATAAAATTTTAACATATCTTCTCATTTTATTTAATCCATTTGTTTATAAAATTTTAATACACTATTATAAAGTATATAAAGTTTAATTGGATTTTGTAATTTGCTAGTTTTTAATATTTGGTAGGACATTTTATATGATTTAGGTACTTCGATTTGTGTTTTATCTGCAACTGCGAAGCAGAGTGGCGCAGAGGAAGCGTGCTGGGCCCATAACCCAGAGGTCCGTGGATCGAAACCACGCTCTGCTAGTCCTTTGGGTGTAAGTTTTATATGTAAACACCAAGTGTCTTTAAATGAAACAAGAATAAAATTATAGAGTTTTCAATTCTTTGTTTTACTTTTGACTGATCAAAATATATGAAGTTTAATAAACATAAAATTTTAACATATCTTCTCATTTTATTTAATCCATTTGTTTTTACAATTTTTATACACTATTATAAAGTCAATAAAGTTTACTTTGAATTAGTAATTTGCTAGTTTTTAATATTTGGTAGGACATTTTATATACGTTAGGTACTTCGATTTGTGTTTTATCTGCCAACTGTGTAGCAGAGTGGCGCAGAGGAAGCGTGCTGGGCCCATAACCCAGAGGTCCGTGGATCGAAACCACGCTCTGCTAGTCTTTTATGTGTAAGTTTTATATGTAAACACCAAGTGTCTTTAAATGAAACAAGAATAAAATTATAGAGTTTTCAATTCTTTGTTTTACTTTTGACTGATCAAAATATATGAAGTTTAATAAACATAAAATTTTAACATATCTTCTCATTTTATTTAATCCATTTGTTTTTACAATTTTTATACACTATTATAAAGTCAATAAAGTTTAATTTGAATTAGTAATTTGCTAGTTTTTAATATTTGGTAAGACATTTTATATATTTATGTGCTTCGATTTGTGTTTTATCTGCCAACTGTGTAGCAGAGTGGCGCAGAGGAAGCGTGCTGGGCCCATAACCCAGAGGTCCGTGGATCGAAACCACGCTCTGCTAGTGTTTTATGTGTAAGTTTTATATATAAACACCAAGTGTCTTTAAATGAAACAAGAATAAAATTATAGAGTTTTCAATTCTTTGTTTTACTTTTGA
>JAGEOH010001221.1:0-25000 GCA_032207245.1 Pardosa pseudoannulata
TACATATATAAACCTTTAATATCACTTTTCAAAAACATACGTTGGTTTTTAGTTAAGTGATAAATTATATGTAAACTTTCATTCCTCTTCCCCGCAGACCCCTTCATTTCGCATTATCAAATGTGGTATACCTATTTTCACGGTTGTGAGCTAATTTGACGCATAGAATGTATATGAAAATAAATAAATATAGTAATAAATATAGTATAATGTAAATATAAAGTATATAAAGTATAGTATAAAGTAAATATAGAGAAGAAGTCGAGAACACTTCCATTCCAATGACAGAAATTCATGCTACTGACGAAAGGAAGAATGGTCAAGTTCAACAATCAAGCAAAAGATGTAGAAAGCATTGTGATAAATGTAATAGAAATGTTTGCGAAAAATGGGTTTCAAAAACAGATTTTATATGTAAAAAATGTTTTCCATGAATTTTTTGATAATAAACATTTTATTTAAATTAATTTGGAACTATTTTCTTTGCAAAAAACTTCAGTTTTCTTGTATGAGTCAAATTGGTTCACGTGAATAAAAATTGGTATATGATCAACATCCGTAAATCTAGTGTTAATTTGAATATAAACGTAGGGATGACAGACTGCTGTAAATCTAAATACTTCCGTCATAGTATTTAAGTCTTTACCTTTTTTCTGTCAGGTTCTTTCTTGTCTGGATGACTCTTTTTGACATGTTTCCTCAGTGAACTCGGATCTGTATACCTTTTACCACACCCTGCGACTTGACAAACGTACGGTTTCTGGGGGAAAAGATAGAAATGATGAAATATGTAAAGGAAAAAGGTTAGATTTATAAAAATTTGAAAAATCTAATTGTTAAGAGAAAAATCAGAAGATTTCCTAACTTATGTTAAGATATAATTTAACAGAAGAGTTCTGCAGTGTAGAACTGATTAATTCATCTTTTTGTTAAGTTTATTAAAATTTGGTTTTGGAAATCTCAGAACAGAAAATTCTCTAGGGTACTATCTTTTTCTTTATTTGAATTTTGGTCAATTTCTCGCAAATAATTTAAAGTTGAATATATATTTTTTTGACTATTTTTAAGAATGAGAAAAATGGCATCCTACAGAATTTGCTATTCTATTATTGAGGTATGATTGTTTTTAAGAATTTTTTAAATGCGAGCCGTCCATGGCGAGTTTTATTTTTCCTTAGATTAATATTGTGCGAAAACAATCCAGTGTGGCAAGTACATAACCCTCTATAGTACAACAGGGCAGATCGTACTTGTTCACTTTATATAACTTTAGTATTCAGGAATGTGGAAACGTATTATTCATTTGACAAAAGGGAGAACTTTTAGAAGTGCAATCTCATCACATTACCATAAGAATTTTCAAAGTATACTATTTCTTTCAATTTTTGAGATTTATAATAAATAATTTTGGCCGCTTAAAATCTTTCTTATTTATTATTATTATTATTATTTTGACCGCTTTTAAAACGTTTTGCTCATTGTTGTTAAAGTATTTGTATGCTATTCATTATTACAAAGTAATAAAAAATAGAAAAAAGTTATTTAAAATTTTTTTACTACAAAGTAGTAAAAGAAACTGGTTTTTAAATGGAGGTTTGGAGTTTAAAATGATGCACATAAAATTTCTGGAAAAATCATCGTATTGCTGATGTGCAATGATGTAAATGTTAGTAACTTTGTTTGTAAACAGATACTATATTAACTACGAAGAATGTAAATTTAGGTGATTTAGTGGTGCAAATTTTTGATAAGACACAATCATGTGCTAAAAATTACTTACCATGTCAAATATGATACAAATGAGACGAAGATGTGTCTTATTAATTTTATGTTTTACTGCAAATTTAGTTTCACCAACTGCCTCAATTATTCATCGATTCATCCCTGCAAAAAAAAATCTGCCGAGGGAGGGAATGTAACATGAGTTACACTGCTAGACAACGTCAGCGCGGGGGGATTGACCGAGGGACGAGGGCTATGTCAGTGACCCTCCCCCTTCGACCCCATTGGACAAGAGGGGTAGCTACCGCGGGTCAGTCGTCTTTGGCCTTGGCAACAGCAGTCTTTGGATTTTTGCTCAGCATATTTGAAGGCCCTTTTGTCTACTTCAGCAGAGGCAGAAAAATCTCAGCTCTTTTGTTGTTCATCTGAGGAAAGCGTCATCAGCGGGAGTTTCTTCCATATTCCAACGGCTCCATATTGAGATTGACTATTTTATTTGCGTCACCAGATTGTGAAAGATTAAATCTGTAAATAAAAAAAAGTCTGCAAAACGGTAAGTCTTCGCTCATTTGTATCTGGTGTTTTAACTCTTTGTGTTATCTCAACATGGCCTGGTATAAGTCATTGGTAGGTAATATAATGTTTTTTTATTTAGTGTAAGTAAATGGAAATATAAAAAGCAAACAGATAAAAGTTCAAAAACAACATTAAAAAATCTCGAAAAAGAAGAAAGAAAATGAGAAAACAATTACTATAGAGTATTAAAAAATTACCGTGTCATGGTGAGTCTTTTGATGTTTGGTTCTGTCAGACGAGTTGCTGAATGTCTTAGTACATCCGGGAAACGTACAAGAGTAGGGCCTTTCCCCCGTGTGAGATCTTAGATGAATCTTCAAGTTTTCAAGCCTCGAAAATGCCTTCTTGCAGCCAGAATACTAAAGAAGTTAAAAAATAAATCAGAGTAATTAGAAAGCAAATTTGTTGTTCAGCCCAAAGAAAATATAATTACTCTGAAAGCAACAAGTTTCAGTAGGGGTAGTGGGATCGAGGCTCGAGCAGACCAAAAATCCTCCATGTTCATTAATGGCGGTTGGGGCATGTAAAATAGGTCGTGATCCCAATGTCCTCCAAGTTCTCAATTGACAGCTCTGTAGGTTGCAGACCAAGTCTGAGGAGGACTTCTGCTTGGTCCTTATATCCAAATTAAGAGAAACCACTTGATGTTTTAGTCAGCCATCAAACCAAGGTAATTGGGTTTAACGGAATATCTAGTGAAGTGGAAGGTCTTCACTTTAACCTCCGAACATAAGCAGATCAAAACATAAATTTAGACCTCTAGGCAAAAAGTAAACCAAACAAAAATTTAATACACTCCAGCTCACAAGGAAGCGAGGAGGTGAGAACGTTCTTATAAAAATGAGTAACCAACACGTTGTCTAATTAGGGGATAATTAGACTGTAACCAGTCATCAAACCTTGTGGTTCCTCACTCAAGTGAAACTGTGTGTTGTAGCTAGTAGCCATGGACTAGTACTACAGGATCTATTGGACCTTGTATAGATTTTCCTATCCCAGGAGGATAATTAACGAAAACAAATTTGGGGAAAAACACTACTAACCTTTATTATTATTTATTTATTTATTTATTTTTAAAATCGAGGACTACTGCTTAAGGTGGGCGGGTACCGACTATATTGAAATCTTCTAGCTCCAGGTGAATCTGTAGACAAAATATTCTATTTCAAGGCGATTGGAAAGACTAATTGAAACGAGTTTTCACCATGTCATAGAGCAGTAAATTCTACAGGTTTTATTTTGATATAACTGGTTTCTACAAGACTAAATTTTTAAGAAAAACCAGAAAAAAATATTTAAATTTAAATTATTTGTGACAAATGTTTACATAGCTTTCTTTGTAAATAATGATATTTTATCAATATAAGTTTAAAAAAAAATTAGGAATAACCTTTGAGAATTTTCCGCTCTATCACGCGGTAAAATTGAAAAATTGTGTGAAAGGTTGGTTCGGAGCATGTAAGTCCTGGTGTCATTGATACTTTAAGGTCAATGACACCAGGACCTACATTATAAAGAAGAATACGAATAGCTACAAATATCCAAGGCAATACCGGGGGCTCAAACTCACAGATTCTAGTACCGAGAGGACAGCACTTTAACAATTTGGCCATTATTCTGTGAAATATGGGAATGAAAATATATGAAAGCCTGAATAAAATTAATTTCAATTAATTTGTCAGTTTGCATTGAAAACTTGGTGTGGGTATGTGAGGAAAGTTGTAATGCACATTCAACTAAAGGGATATTTTCACTAATCACTTTTCAACATTTTTTTTCTTCTTTTAGCAAATTTGAAGCCTATTTGAGAAGCATTTACGAGTTGACACAAAATCAAAACTTGTGAAAAACTATAATTATATTTGAAACAACTTTCAACATTTAAGTTTATCTTACCGAACATTTATTTGGCTTGTCACCAGAGTGCACTCTCATATGAACTAATAGTTTGTATCGTGCGTTGAATGGATGCAGTCTCCTGGGACATAATTTCCAGTAGCAGATGAAATCTTCACCCTTCTTCTGGTCAACGTGAACTTTTTCAATGTGAGCCACGAATTCATCCTGATCCTGGAACACAGCGGTACAGTCTAGCCACCTGCAAGCAAACATTCTGTTGGATTCTGTATCGGTGCTGCTACTGCCTGCCACAGTTTTATCTCCTTCAGAGCTTTCAAAACTTGAGGAATTCGAAGGCTGACTGCTCTCTGAAGAACTGTTCTTTTGCAGTGTAGCTTTTCTAGCCATATGTTGGTCGTATGTTGGAGGAGGTTTGTTGTGTAATGGTTGAGAAGCTTGAGGCTGATATGGAGGTTGCAGATGAGTATGGACTGGTGGAAGCATTGCTGGTACAAAAGGCAATAAATCTTCAGTTCTAAAAGCGGCTATATCTTGGGGTAAGACTTGGAGATTCTCACACTCTGGTATCATTTGCGAAGGATGGAGGATATTATTACTGAAAGAGAAGTTTGCATTCCCTGGCATGGAATTTCCGCTTTCGAGATCCTGCATTGCTTGTATAACAAGTAAGTTGTCATCCATGCCTAAAAATTCAGACTTGGAAGTTTCATTACAAGCGGAAACATTGCTGTTGTCACTGGTAAGGTTGCTTTGTGTGCTTCTACTGTTGCTCATACCAGGTGTGGAAGTCTGTGGAGTGTATGATGTACTACGTCTGTTACCAGAGGAGTTCGAACCAGAATTTGGACTTGAACTGCTATTTCTAGCAGATAAGTGACCGTAACATCCAGTTCTTTCTCCTATAGAACCAGGAGATACACACGATGAGGAACTTCTGGAACCGTTAATGTAAGCTATGAGAGATGTAGGTGACATACGAATGATCGAGTTTAAGTCAATGCCTTCTGCTGATAATGGAGAATTCGATAAGGCTCGTTTATTTCGAGATCCCCTTCCGGAATAAGACGATCTTCCAGAATAACGTGGACTCGAGGCAAAGGTAGATGAAAGGTTGTCTGAAAAATTTACAGAAAATGGCGAGAAAGATGCTGGAACATACATTCCCATTTGAGAATTGATTTGTGCGTTGCTAGGAACTGAGTTGTAACTCATGAGAGATATATTGTCACTATCACTAATGCAACCTCCAGGGGTTGCACTGGACATCACAGGTGGAAGAACAGAAAAACGACCCCAAGTTGGGTCAGACTTTGGTTGATATTGATAATTTACTGAAGAATTTACAGTCGTTGTGCACGAACTAACGTTTGTTGAAGAAACGGTAGTTGAAAATGTTCGGATATTGTTAGAGCTAGAAAACACATTATCCACCATATTAGAAGCTTGAGGTGGCATGAACATTGATAGTTCATTCATTACAGCTGACATGTCAGCAATGTTTGAATTTTGGTCCTCACCAACCATTATCGGCTGTTGTCGTTCATTACTGGAAGAGTGTGTTGGGTTCTCTGGCATTGATGGAACGTTTGGCAAGGAGCCTGAAACAAACCCCTCTTCATTCACTTTATTTGTTTTCATAGAATCGAGTGACTGCTGCTGATAATTGGTGAAGTTAATTCCATCCATTAGCGTGCAGCCAGACGATGTTACATCTCTGGAAGTATGTTGAGAGACTGTGGAGGGTAAGCCGACTTGCCCGGGATTCAAATAAATTTGAGGTGAGGTTTTTCGATTCAAAGTTTTGTCAGCAGGAACTAAGCTCTCTTGGATGGCATATTCACTTTCTGGCATCATTCCTTGCGAAATTGAATAAGTGCTGTTATAGGGTTGCATTAGATGCTCCACAGATGGCAAAGAATGAGATGCATAAGCTGCAGAGAATGCAGATGAATTGCTCTCCTGAAGTTCTTCATCTGGTATGCAACCCGTCTGCAATTTCTCGGGCAAAGAGGAATTTTCAGCTGAAACAGGACAAAAGATTTTTTATCATTTCTTACCATAAATAAAAACAATGAAATTATTCTCAAATTAATCACTAGTATTTCAAAATCATGACAAATAAAATGAGTAAATTGATATAAAAATATAGTTATATTTTAATTTACAGGAATTTGATTTGGTTTGAAGCACTATGGTATACGAATTTGCAACATTAGAACTAACGAGACTGGGACCTACTACTTAACTGTGTTGGGAGAAGAGCTAAGACAATTTCCGAAGGGATACAAATAATCATGTTAACAGTTGCATTCGAATCTACTAATTCCAGTAATTAAGAGTAGTATGGTATACATTGAGCTTTTACTTAAAACTTAAATATATCTCCGGCAATATATATTTTATTACAAAATTATGAAGAATGTTATATCTCAATTGCACCCCACAAGAGACTTTTAAAAATGTTTTGAAAGATAGACAACAGTGGAGAAAGTGTATGAAAAGTGAATAATAACTATTTCTAAGGGGATTAGGAATTTTATATCAACAAGTGAATAATCTTATGTTTTTGCATCCAATTCTCGGATACTTTTCCAATGGACGATCTGCTTATACTCTCAAATTTAAAGACAAACTTTTCTGACTTACATTTAGTTGACTGGGGCATAAAGTAGCTGACCATCATGTTTTCGTATGCTAACCGCATATCCATGAGGGAAGGGCACTTCATGTCTGCTGATGGAGGAGCGAGAACTTCGGGTCTGTTATGCGAAGGAACAGCAACGACCTCTGGGGCAGAAGCAGCTTTTGAAGACAAGATTGGTGGTAGCTTGAGATTAGGTGACACCGCAGAGCTTCTCACTTCTTTGATGTCCGAATGCGCACTCAGAGACTCCTGTAAAAGAATTACTACTTTGATTTACTTCTTATTACTTAAGTCTCATTATTATGTATTTTCTCGTAACCCCATTTACATGCTTTGATAGTAATATCGCACCTTATGTCACCATGAACGAAGTTTGGTCATTTCATTTATATGTGGTCTAGATTAAATATAAATTGCATCAATTATGCAAGAAATATATTCTTTATGAAATTTATGACGATTACACTTTAGCTAAGGAGAAATGTATCTTTTGCAGTTATGCTTTAAAATCAGTTATTGAGTCACTTTGTACTCTAAAGAAAATAGAAATAAAAAGACGTTACATTTGACAATAAGAAGGCTTAGAAGCGGAAGGTTACCAGATACTGCCAACTATGACGGTAAGCTTAGATACCACAATTAATCGACGATCTTTACCTTTCTACCTTCACCAAATAGACTTACATTTCTATAAGACTTAGTTTAATTGAATTTAATTAATCCAATCTTTACGGAACTTTGGAAATTATCTTATCCATATAAAAATTAGATTTGTGCGTAGATTAAACTTTTCTTACGTCGGCAATGCTCTTCTGTTTTAAATTTGTCTGGGTCAAATGAATTATTTGCATTTAAAGAAAATGGGATGATTTCATCTTTTTTTTAAAGTTTAAATAGGTACGTAGTTAAAACTTTTTCTGTCCATTTCAATGTTTATTTTACATATTTAAGGTAAAGAATATTTTAGAAATAATTGATTAAAACGAGTCTACGTCATGGTAGATTCTGTTGGTTTTTGGTTTGGAGTGCTATGCTCTATTTTTTGCAACACGAGGGATAATGAGACCGGGACCTACAGCTTAAAGCCAATTCCAAATGGCTACAAACATCCATGCCACTGTGGGATTTGAACCCACGAACTCCGGTACCGAAGGCCAGCACCCTAACCAATCGGCCATCGTTCGGCTGGTAAATTCTGAATACTATTTAAATGGGAAGTCATAGTTGCGTTTGCCTCAAATCAATGTAGTTTCGGATTACGAATTAATGCAAGGTTGCCTTAACTTGCAGCATATAACATTTTTCACTGGGTCTCAGCACTTTTACTAAAGAACAAAAACACCTACCTTGATTCTTAAGTGGATTGCTATGTGAAAATTTAAATTTAATTCAAGCACAACATAGTCGCTTCCAAAGAGGAGTTAGAAACGAAATGTGTTATACCTCAGTGGAAAAGAGGAACACCCTTAACTATGTCATCTGTCCTCGTTTGTGAATTCCGACTTATCTCCGTGCAATTCAGCAGGAGCCTTAATATTTGCTCGCGTGACTGACATGGATCCCAAGGGAATTAGTCCAGTTCCACGATGGGCCATAAAGGTTTCTGAGGTTATTTTCTGCTGTTTTAAACATTATTTATCATCAATAATTAGCTAAAGAAATCTTACCTCTTGCATACCTTAAATATTACGTCTGCGCAGATTTTTATATCAATATATAAAAGAAAATTGGAAACCCAGTTTCTGAGAAGGCATGCCATCACTTACACCGAATCGATATCACGTGAAAGTGCCACCGTAAAAGAAATAAAAGCTGGAGTAAATCAGAAACTGGAAATCAATTTGCACTGGAAACGTAAAACGTTATTTTTGGAAGAAAAAGTTTTTTTTCTGATTGCTATGTATCTAATACTGGATAGCGTTTGAGGTTAGATTAAAAATAGAAAGAGAACAACAACAAAAAAAGTAGGAAAAAATATTATTTGGAATTTGTATTGTTCTTGATTTATGTCTGCTTATTTTTTATTTACTCAGTTGTTTGCAGGAGAATTGGTCTTGAAAATAATGTCGTGCGGCTTATATTTTTTCCTGTACCTTATACGGTAAATTAATCTACAATTTAGTTTGGTTAGAGAACTATGGCCAATTTTTTCTTACACGAGGGCTAATTACACCGAGACATACTGCTTAAAGTCGATTCCATTTATTTAATGAACATCTAGTCCAGCAGTGGATTTCAAAGATTCCGACAGTTTACTTTGAATTTCGTTATTTTTATTAAAGCTGTTATTATTATTATAGCTATTAATTTTTCAAACCTGTATGGTCGAGTTTAATCCCCATTAATATTAAGGAAAAGGATGAGCATTTTACACACGTTTTTCTGAGATAAAGATGTCTTTAGTTGTTTATTTCAATTAAATTTTATTTAGCTTGTAACTTAGTGATTTTGACAGCAAGGTACTGAGAAAGCCACGGATCACTTATAATTTAGCACAGTGATTCTCAACATGTTTGCTTTGGAGCACTACTGCACCGTAAGAGATTTTCAAGTGTGTCGTGAGGATTTGGGGTAAGTAGTTAAAGCCACTTGATATTGTACCGTAAGTATGAAATTTTTTATTCATCATGTGGGAGTTTTCTCGTTCACTTCCTTTCCTATATCAGCGTTTCAAGCGTGTTACTCTTTGGCCATGCTTTTGATCTACTATTTTACTACAGGACGGTTAATGAGACCAGGACCTGCTGCTTATATCCGATTCCTAACGGTCACAAACATCTATGCCATCAGCGGTATTAAGATGAGGCCGACAGATCGTCTAGGCCAGCCGCACGTATAAGTGGAGTACTCGTAAGAAAATACAAAATTGATAAAAAAAACACTAATTCCTCCTGCTGAATTTTATTTTGAATATAAATAAATGTGTAAATAGGATATAAAATGCTATTTAGGCCATAATGACAAAGGGACCACACTCGGTCGAAGCTATGCCAAACATGGCGTCTTGGTGGAAAAAAGAAATGGTGTAAGAACTGGTGCAGAAGAAATTAAGCTCCACACTCCTTCTTCCTTGCTCTCTCTCTGACGGGGCCTGCAGATCTCACGAAAATGTTCGTTGGGCAGCGTTGCCTTGGCCGAAGAGAGCTACTCCGCAGTTAGCAACTCCTCTTGACCAATGGGGTCGAAGGAGGATCACTCTCTTCTCTCTCACCTCTAGGTCAGTTTCGCTCTGGCGTTGTTGAACTGTAACTCTTTATTACAAGCGGGATTCAAAGTTCTGAACTCTAGCATCGAAGGCAGAGTCCTACCCATTTTACTATCGTTTTCATGGTAATAAGTTACTTATAGAGTAAACTTATAGAGTCCCGTTTTCTTTTGATACTATAAGCTTTGTTTTGAACACAGCGAGCAGGCCAGGTTAGCCTTCAAAATCTTTGATTGAGATGTTGTTTTCTTTTATAATATTCCAACACACCGTGCATTTTTTTTACTCTGTGATTTTAGTTTTATTTTGTGCTTGAGTATTTTTACAGTGTTCGTACTGAACTATGCACAGTCTGAGTTCTAGAGACTTACTATGCGAGTCCTGCAGCTAAAGTAATGAGACATTTTGCTGGATTTGCGTCCTGTTGATACAAATTTGCGTAAAATCCCCCTATAGAGCGTAAACAGTCTACTCCGTACTTTTAGTCGGAGAAGAGGCAGAGTTTTGTTGTTATAAAGAGAAATAGATTCTTAAGAAGTAAGAATCTTGTAATGTTCTAGAAGTAAGATTCTTGATTTTGACATTTCCAATTAGATAAAGCCGAACGATGGCCGAATGGTAGAGCGCTGTTCTTCGGAACCGGAGTTCGAGGGTTCGATTCCCGCTGCTGGTATGGATGTTTGTAGCTGTTCGGATTCGGCTCTAAACTGAGGTCCTGGTTTCATTAGCCCTCGTGTGCAAAACTGTAGACGGTAGCGCTCTAAACCAAAAAATAAAAAATAGATAAAAATCCAGAAAATAGCAGTAAAGGGGAAATTACCCTCTACAATAATAATCGCTGGATTTTATGCAAGGAAAAAGTATTTGAGCATTCACGGATTTCTTACATAATTAAGTCTATCCTTCTAACTTTGTAAAGTTGATTATTAAAGAAAAGCATATTTGGTGATGTAGCTCAGTTGGCAAAGACAGCGGTCTCGTAACTGGAAGGTTGTGTGGAGTTCGAACCGGCCCAATATTCACTATGTTCGTTAAAGGTCACTAAGGCAAGTAAAATATATGTGTAGTTCTCCAAGTTCTCAAACAATACCTCTGGGCATGGCAGGCCAAACCTACGGGTCTTCTGCTTGGTCCTGCTTCAAAATTACGAGGACCCATTGAGCAAAGTCGTTTTTTTTCACCCTAGTGGTGTTCATTAAACGAAAAGTGCACTCCTTTGCCTTAATACGACTAGCGTATGATACAAATCATCCTTAGTTTGTCTAATTGGCATAAGATACAACAACAACAGAAAGGCACATAAAAAAATATTATCAGCTTGATAACTGCATTAGACATTGTTTTATTACTTTTAAATAGTATTTTGATTAGTGTTTGTGATGACATCAAAGTTTCTTAATAAATATTTTCAAATATAACTTTTCTCTGTTTCTATTTGATATTCATTTTTGTTACATTTTGCCATAATTTCAGTTATTTTCAGTTCGGTGCCCCTTTAAATCAGAAACACTGACTTAAAGGGATATAGTTATTTACAAAAATGGTTTTGGCTTCGGCTTTAAACCATTGACATCCGAGTAATTTCTGCAGATTATATATTGATGAATATCTTAAATGTAACTTATTATATGGACACATGGAAGTACATGAAATAGGAAATTTAAATAACAATGTATATTACAGCTTGAACTGATTAGTATTGAGGGAAAATTCACCGTTCTCGAGATATTTGCATTTTTATCTTTTGAAGATATATTTTTCAGTCAGGGGCAACATCGAATATTTCAAAGGATCATACCGGAGTACAGGGACATTTTTTTGCTATTATAGTGTAATGCTATTTGCTATTATGTGTAAATACACTAATTTAAAATAAGTTTTAGAGTAAATATTGCTTCTCATGATCTTCATGATGTCGAGCAACAGGATTATGTGGTTCTTGCCTGTCAATGAACATAATAGCATCGAAGAAGAGAATGTAGTGTCTTCAGCTCTAATTAAGCTGGTAAAAGGATAGCGGAGGCCTACGTGCAGACTAAAGATCTTTATTAGAAACCCAATGTTGAAGTTATGACGAAGATAGATGAAAACGATGAATATGTACACATGAAATGATGATCGTTACAGGAATCAGCTTCCTAATCGTTTGGAGAGAAAAGGGGGGAGGGACACTCTCAGTCGCTCGCCTCGAAGCTCTCAGCCGATGAGTAGTTCACAGGAGACTCGATCGATCAAAAAATTCACTCTCGGTCATGAACTCCGGACTTTTTATATCGTCGTCTGACCGCAAATGTCCATCTCAGCTGTTCGAGCATCTAGTTGATGACGTGGTAAGGAAACCGCTTGTAGGCTTACTCTAGCCGGACAGGTATAAGCCCAGTTCCAAGGGGAGTTCGCAGTAATCGGGAGCAATCTCGTCCATCATTAATCGATGTCTCTGGACAAACCTTTGGAGAATAAGGTAGGGAAGTATTGCTGCTTCCCTTACAATGTAGAGGATTTCTGTAGTGTGAGACTCTTCTTTCGGGATGCCATTGACACTAACACTGGAAACACTTTACCAGCATCCTAATGAATTTCGCAGACAGAATGATTAAGATGGTCCTCGATTTTATCAATCCTCTATTCAGCATCCTATTCTGCGCGAAACAACGTCCTTTCACTAGGTAAAGATGAGCTCAGTTCAAGTGATCACACAAGGCAGTTTGCTATTTCTACCTTATGCCGTTTTTTTCACGGTCGTAGATAAGTCTGTATCTGGAAATTTAATGTAACGAAAATTCGTTACAAGAATAAAAAAAAAGACGTTAAGGATAGGTAATAACTATATTTGTGTTCATAACACAATTTCAGTCAGGCGCAACATCGAATATTTTCGCGTTGGAGACTTAATCAATAATGAGTGGTTTTGCTGGGACGTAAAATCAGAGCAAAGATATATTTTTCAGTCAGCGGCAACATCGAATATTTTCAAAGGATCATACCGGTGTGGTACGGGGACATTTGATTTTTCAGTCAGGGGCAACATCGAATATTTTCAAAGGATCATAAGGGTGTGAACAATGGAAAATAGAATTATTATTCTAGATTTAAAGTAACTTTCAAAAAAGTAAATTCCGGTGCGAGGATCGGGATATCATCCAAATGACAAAATTCGAAATAATAGCGGATACTTAAAATTTGGTAGATTGCTTATAGGGCTGTCATAACCTTTCCCTAGAAAGGAAAATACGCTCCGAAAAAATTGCAAACAAATTCTACAAATTATTGTTTTGCAGTTCTTAAAACAAACGCTGCCATTCATTACTGGGTTAAGTATCAAACCTCACCTGAAAAGAAGAATGGGAACGCTCCTGCAACGGTGGCATGTCGGCGTAAGAACTGACCGGTCTGTGACCGATTGGGTTAGTTCGGACGTAAGCTGGACTGATGGGAGGGAATCCACTTGTGTTCTGCAACTGTAATGGAATGCTTGCGTTCATATAATTCTGATGTGACGACTGGAAGGAGCGTGTTTCTTCGGCCTTTCTGCCTGGCTCTGATTGCTCAGGGCAGAGCAGACGGCCCATCATTCTGGAAAAAAAAAATCATTACCTTTAACAAGCAGGTTGATAGACAGATATATCTTAAAGGAAAAAAAATCACATTTATACCTCGAAAATTCAATTTTTTAAATTTCTGGGCATTTTTGATTTCTTTAAAACAAACCCCATTAAAATATTCTAATTAGAGTATGTAAAACCTTATAGTCCTACTGCTGATTTCACCGTCATTCATCCACTTTGCATAAGTACTAACAATTGTAGATCGCGAACAACCCACGAATCGTTCAGTTTCCGAAATACTTGTTCCGAGCTTCGAGCCATTACAATCTGTCCTCTATCAAAATCGCTTAGATCCGCAGCCTTTCCTATAACACAGAGAAATTTGTGAAAGAATGATTCTCCAGACTCCCAGCAGCAGTTAAAAACCACTTCCTGACGACGTGCCTTCCACGTCATCCAGGCGAGTTCATTGCAAAATGTATGGGTGGTCATAATGTTTTGGCTCTTGAGTGTATATTTGTGTAACATATCAAAATTATTTCACTTTAATATTTCCTTAAAAACCTTCCCTCTCCTATTCTTATTCCTTAAAATCTATTTTCCTAGCCTCAAAATATCGTAATCAAAGAAGTGTCTTCGACTTAAAACTCTTCCAATACATTTCCCAAAGCTTTCGGTACAATAGATGTAAATTGTCTGTCCATTCAACACGTTTTCTAGCCGTCGCCGGCAAATGGCTTGCCTTTTCTCCTGACATAATACGTATAGTTAAAGTCGTTAATTTCTTGTTCCATGGGAAAATTCTATCTGTCTTCTCGCTCTTGGGTACACCTCTGTCCGAGCAAAGCATTTTTCGAGTCATTCTCTTGTCTGTCGCTGACTGGTAAAGATTTCATTTTTAGTAGATAATGAATAAGTTTAGCTACGAACTGTGCCTGTTCTTTTTACCAAAATAGCTCGATTGCAATTTACTTAAATAGTCTAGATATTTGCATTTTTATCTTTTGAAGATATATTTTTCAGTCAGGGGCATCTCGAATAGTTTTCCCAGGATCATACCGGTGTGGTACCGGTACATTTTCAGACCACTTACGATGAAATTTTAAGTGGGGTCGGAGGGAAGAGCTCATCGAACAACAGGTAGATAAAGTCGGAAACAGGACGGCTCGAGATAGATTTTTAAAGATATAAATTATGTTATTTTGAAATTTTAAGTTGAGCTCATCGAACAGGTAGATTAAAGTCGTTCTACGTTCTCGAGATATTTGTATTTTTATGTGTTATACACACACACACACACACACACACACACACACATACACACATATATATATATATATATATATATATATACTATACACACACACACACTATACCTATATATATACTATATATATATATATATATATATATATATATATATATATATATATATCTGTTATACATCAAAATTACTACGCCTAAAATATCTATCTAAAATTCCCTTTTCCTCTTCGCATTTTTAATACCATATTTTTCAGACGTAAAATGTCAGATTTAAAGAGTGTTGACTGACTGAAATTCTTTTTACCTGTCTTTTCAAAACTAACCGATGCCCCGATGGTTAGGGCATTGACCTTCGGTACTGTATCGGTATATATATATATATAATATATATTTATATATATATATATATATATATAATATTATATATATATATATATATATACACATATAAGCATATATTATATATATATACATTAAGCAATCGTCAAATTTAATTGTTTACTAGTAAGTCAGAAAAATACCTTAGAAAATATAAGTTTAGAGGTATCTGAACATCCATTCTAAATCTTGAGTAGAAACTTTAACAGAATATGAAGAAATTTTGGACCAAAAATATTAATATTCTGAAAAGTTGTAAAACTTCAAAAGTGTATAATGAATATAAATCTTAATTAAATGAACTGCCCAAAGGGATTCTACTTTTTAAAATTATTTTTGTATTACATTCTGAAATACAAAGTGTTTATTGCAGTATTAAAATTTAAAACAATGAAAGCTCTTACGTCTTCTTTCAATCACAAATGATAATTTAAATCTTGAGAAAACAGAGACAATAAAATAAATTTTCGTTGAACCAAGCAATTTTTTATCCATAATATGAAAATTGTAGAAAAATTGTAGAGAAATTGTATAACCTGTGTATTTCTGTCTTTGATCAAAGGTATATTAACCGATCTGAGTTTAAAGCCCGAAAGAACATTTTACCTTAAACATTTTCGCAATTTTCGGCTTAGAAAAGTAGCACATTGTAAGATGATGGCAACCATAAATTTTCAAGTAGTAGGAGTATGGTGTTTACAAGTTACAGCTGCTTATCTTTCCGTTTAAGTGATAAAACAGATAAGAGTAAAATTCATGTGCTTCTCTGTCTCATGCAACACAGCAATGGGAAAATGAAAATATTGTACAAGAGTTTCAGCAACTCAGGATTTTTCATATATACAGTCGAACCCCGATCCATTGTTTTTCGAGGGAACAGAAATGGAAGACGATGAATGCAAAAAAACAATGAATGTGGGAAATCAATGTAGAATTTCACTATAGCTGAAGGCTCTGAATAAATTAATTATTTACAACACTACTTGGAAGTACGACGCGTATCCAGAAAGTAAGTTTCCCTATTTAAATGAAAAAAGAACTCAATTTTTCACGGACATATTTATTGGCAACAAATACAACAATGTTTCAGCTATTTTTCAACATAGCCAGAACCAGAATTGAGACATTTGTCGTGTTGTGTGTTCAACTTTTGTATACCTCTGTCGTAGAACTCTGTCGCCCGTGAATGGAACCAGCCTTCCTGTCCCAGAACACCGTGCACATCCCTTTCCGTACCGACAGCGTCTGTTTGAATTTGGTCTGGACCGAAGATCCATTATGTCAATGCATTGACTGCTACCTGGTTTCCGGGGTAAAGTGCGAAATCGAAGTATCATTGCCCGTGACGATCCTGTCGAGGAACTCGTCGCCGTCGTCGTGATACCGTAGCAGAAATGTCAGTGCTGCTTCTAAGCGTTAAATTTAGTGTTCGGGTGTCAGTTTCGGCTCATACCCTGACAGATCTGATGATGAATTTCAATTGGCGCAATGCATTGTGCTTTAAAGATCACCGACCGAACCTTGCAAGCGGCGGGAGAAGGAATTAGAGTTTCCATTTCGGACCACTGCTACCCCGCTACTGTTACGAATTGGAACTTGTCCATCTGGAATAGGATTAATACGTCATAGATCTGTTACACAAGTGCTATTCACACGGCTAATTACGTTTACTTTAAAGAGAAAAACATCGAGAAACTTACTTTCTGGATGCGCCTTGTACATAACGTTTTATAACATATAGCATATTTAGAATGATACTCCTAAAGTTTATCATGATGTTTGACTCCACTTGATGTTAGTTTTGCAACCGTATGAGAATCTAATAAAGCTCCTGATAACCCATAAATTATTTTGCTGTCCACATGACCCCCAAAACATTCTTATCAACACTTAAAAAATTATTTTTCCCGGTATTCTAATTTTCACAAAAACGATACTTCCGAAAAGACAAAGCGACGGCCGATTGGTTAGGGTGCTGGCCTTCGGTACCGGAGTTCGTGGGTTCGATTCCTACTGTCGCATGGATGTTCGAAGTCCTTCGGAATCGGCTTTAAGCTGTAGGTCCCGGTCTCATTAGCCCTCGTGTTGCAAAATAGTCGACCGTAGCACTCCAAATCAAAAACCAAACCGAAAAGACAAAATGATTGAAATGTAGTTTTATGACGACAGATAAGAAACGACGAATGCGGGAAAAATAACATTGATTCTATCAGGATAAATGAATCGAATGATCAACGCGAGAACCATAAATCGAGTTTCACTGTATTTTTTTCTACATATTTATTTCTTCTGAATTAATATAAAGTATGCTACAAAATGTCCCTAATATTTTTTCTTTTAGGATCATTGGGACTATTGATGAATCGGAAAATTAATATAAATTAGCTGTTACAACAACGATACTTCGGGTTTGGGTTGGAGCTCTACGGTCTACTTTTTTTGCACACGAGGGCTAATGAGACCAGGACCTACATCTTAAAACCGATTCCGAACGGCTACAAACATCCATGCCAGCAGCGGGATTCGAACCTGCGAACTCCGGTTCCGAAGAGCAGTGCTCTACCATTCGGCCATCGTTCAGCAACGATACTTCGGGAAGACAAAAGAATGAGACCGTAATTTTCCGACCACAGATGCGATAAATCTAGGAATCTGGGAATGGTTAAAGCGGGAAAAAGGACAATGATTCTATAGGGATAAATTCGACACCAGGTGAATCGAACGATTAATGCGGGGATAATAAATGAGGGTTGCATTGTATTTCATCCTACATATTTATTTCTTCTGAATTAATAGAAAGTATACTACAGTATAATTTCAATATTCTTTAGGGTGCTAGGGATTATTGAAGTGTTGGAAAATGAACGTAAATTAACTTTTACAGCAAATTTTAATGTTGTTATTTTGCCACTTACATATACTGCGATATCTAGCTTTCATTAAAAATATGCAATATGTTTATGCTTTGAAAATATAATTTTACTATATTTTTTACTTTTTGTTTTATGAAGCAAAAATTTGTCTTGCGTGTAAGATAGAAAATACTTTACATTAACACTACAAATACATTTACAAATATGACTGATGACACTATATATTTACAGTATACATATTTAAATTTCTTACATAAGTTAATTGTATGTAAATTCATTTTGGAAATTTTAAAAGTATAAAAATTGTTTTAAATTATCCACATATCGTATAACGTTGGCAGTAGCTCTAAAGAGAACAACCCATCTTTGCAAATTGCGATGGAATGACTGGTGATTTACGCATCCCTGTAATAAGGATGTACATAAATCAGATGTTACCTAAGGTGCGTATTAAGTGAAATTTTATACTTTACATTTTTCCGTATGGCTCCGGCTAGGGCGGCAAGAGAAATTCTCTTATACTTTACATTACAGTGAGACCGGTAGAAGAGTGTTTGAGCTCGTCCCCAAGGTCACCTTTAGAAGACTGGCAGAGGACTTCCTCACCAATCAACTGATCACTGGACATGGAACGTTCCCACCACATCAGCATCGCCTATTTGGTCGTTCTCCGGAGTGTTGGTGTCGAGCAACAGAAAGAACCGTGGACCACCTCATTTACGACTCCACCTTAATGGACTCCATTCGTTTGCCGCATTTCCCGAGGAACTACAAGGAAGTCCCATTAGTGAATCTAATTAACTCCGACTTGGACTGAGGAGGATTGACGAACTCTGCATAGAACATCTTCAAGTATCTTAACTTCCTTGTATATATTATATATAGTTTATCTTTTGTGTTGTATTGTATTTATCTATGTTATTCTTGTATTCTAATTTGTATATATTTTTCAATAAAGGTTTAACGAGGCGGAACTACCCGGAACACAGGTCCCTTCAAAATTGCTGAGGTCTAAATTGAGGAGGTGCATTGAAGTTAGAAGACCTGAATTCTCCCTTCGTGATGGTCTCGTGACGTGCAGAGTGGACGGGGGAGGTGCGACGACAGGACAGGTGGTGGCTGAGCCCTGAACTGTGGAACTTCGACTACGAAAGCGGGAAAGCTGTTGTGGCGACTTAGTCATTAGTGGCTGAATGGCTAATGCCGGAACAGCTTAGGAATTCCAATTATACTTTAGGTCAAAAAGGAGTAACTTTATTACAATAGGAGACGTGGTAGCTCCGTCAACAAATGAAGCGATTTCGTAACTGAAGGGTCTGGAGATCCGTCATTTACATAATAGCGGCTGTGGTACGCAAAACAGGTTCATGGTCGCTGTGTCTTCAAGTTTCCAAATGGTAACCCTGGAGGTAGCAGGCCAAGCCAGGGGTCTTCTACTTGATCCCTGCTTCTAAAGTACAAGGACCCATTTGAGCAAAATATTTTGGTCACCCTAGCTGTTAGGTCTCACCGAGCGGTTGCGATGTTTCTATTTCCGATGTCCGTCACACCCTAGTCTTTTTGGCTATGATTTCGCATGGGTCTCGTATAAGGAGCAGGTATGGAAACGAAATAACCAGCCGTACAGGATTAAACTTAACAAGATAGATTTATTACAACAACAAAAAACATTTAAAGAAATATTAAAGTGTATGCAGATGCAACTTATCGTCCAGAGAGGAGCTCACTCTAGATCAACGTGATCTCTTAGAAGTTCAGCCGGGAGTCCACACTCTTCTCTCTTTTCCAAGCAGGAAACCTCGGTTTTGTGGAAGGTTGACACCCCTCCTTTGATCCTTATCCTTGGGGTAGCCGAGACGCCCTTTGGCGCCCGGCCGACTCGGTCACACAAAGCACTATTTCTCTTTTATGTCGGGGAATTGATAAATGGCATACTTGACACTTCCAGTCGTCCGTACTTCAAGCATACTATTACTGATACAATACTGCCCTTTTCAATTGTTCGGCGTTTTGAAATGTTCGGCGTCTTATAATGAACAAAAATTCGCTTTAACTAACGCTCTTCTTTAACCCCGACAGAGACGGACGAGATGCTTACACTAGCGTTGTTCATCGAATGAAGGATCAAGTACTACTTGAGGTTCAGTTAGTCTTCAGGTTCTTCAAGCAATGCTGCTTTTTACTCTTAGCCATGACCAGTCATACTTGTGACGGGGTCTATAGATTCTGATGTAGGCTTTCTTATTTCAAAGATATGTGTAACAACAACTATACTTCAACGCCCTCTATCCACCACGATCGATGATGGTATGTCACCTTCCGAGCGAATGTTGGCTCAGTTTCCTACAAGATCTAGGGTGAAGGGCAGATAATTTTGTAAACACTTGTTTTAACTCTTGTACAAATCAGTATATAACGCTCACCGAAACATTCGTCTTAAACACGGCAGTTTACATTGGAAAATGGTTTAACGACTTATTAAGTTTGTCACAAAAACAAGTCACTAGGACACTAGACTTTTCAGATGTCTGCATAGTAATCGACGACGAATAAAAATGGGACTCGCGCCAACGAACTTATACAAATATACCGTCCCGAATGACTTCACAGGGTTTTCACGAATTCTATGGAATTCTATCTGGAAAACATGTATCCACGTATTTCGTCGATACATGTTTACGTCATTAATGTTTATAAGAAATTTAATGTATAATTCATTATTTTCATTATTATACAAATAAATATACTTTTAATATTTGTTGACATTACTTTCTGGAGATAATATATATATATATATATATATATATATATATATATATATATATATTTGTATGTATGTATATATTTATATATGCATATATAACTTTCTGTTCTAGATTTTGTGTCCAACTTTATTTCCTTTAAGGCTAAAAGTGTTAATATTGCCGCATAAAGAAGCTTAGCCAACGAGCTGAGTGGCCGAATGGTTAAAGCACACGATCCAGGCCCGAAGATTGTGGGTTCGATGCTAGCCATGCCGGTTTATCCAAAGTACGGATTTTACATTTAAAAATATTGTTTATTGTTTACTTATGTTCTTGAACATTCTAGATCTTTCTTTAATATGTAAATTAGTTATTTCTCGATTATTCTGTTCGGGTATAAAAGCTGATATCTACTAGTTGTAGGCAACTTCCTGATCTTGTAAAGTTGTGAGTTGCTACTTAGCTTCAATAAATTCATCTGTTAAGTTAAGCGGTGTGTTCTTTCAAATCTTCGTGACAATAATTCATATACCATAATTTTAAAGTTATAAAACGAAGTAACAAATGCTTAGTGTATTGAATTACATTTTAATTCTAACATATAATTATTAGAAATAATAATAATAATAATATATATATATATATATATATATATATATATATTAGAATAAATATATATATTAATATAATATATATATATATATATATATATATATATTAATATAATATATATATAATAATATATATATATATATATTAGAAATAATAATATTAATTCTAAAGTATCTATCTAAAATTCCCTTTTTCTCTTCGCATTCTTTCAGACGTAAAATGTCAGATTTAAAGGAATGTTGGCTGACTAAAATTTTTTTACCTGTGTTTCAAAATTAACGGCCGAAGGATGGCCCCGATGGTTAAGGCATTAACCTTCGGTACTGGAGTTCGTGGGTTCGAATCCCACTGTGGCATGGTTGTTCGCAGCCGTTTGGAATCCGCTTTAAGCAATAGGTCTCAGTCTCATTAGCCTTCGTGTTGCAAAAAGAGAAGACCGTAGTACTCCAAACCATTCCTTCTTAAAACTAACTCTCGAATAAATACTAATTTTCTATCCACTGGCCACAATTTTCAGCTGTCCCAGGAAAATAGTTTCGCTTCTCAAATAATTAAATTCCTACTTGTATGGTTTTTGAGAGCTAACTTTAGTAATCAAGGTTCATTCTTGACTCCCAAAAAGTGCTGAATAATCTAAAGTATCTTGGGAACAAAATCACGCGACCTCTCGCTAAAGGATAGAAAATCATTAAAAGATGTTTTCTTTCTTTTTCTTTTTAAGCATTTGATGAAAATTTCTTGCCTTGTAAAGACGATTTGTTGACCCGTTCATTGTTATCTTTAATAAATTCAAAGTTCTACAACGTTGGACTTCACTTTCTTTAAAAGGTGCATTACTACAAATTGCTTAGAAATTCTATTTGCTCTTTATGCTTAGGCAATTCAAATAATAGATAATTTTCCGTGTAATGATAAAAGATAATTCGGCTGGTTATATATATATATATATATATATATATATATATATATATATATATATATATATTATATATATATATATATATATATATATATATATATATATATATATATATATATATATATATGTATATATATGTATATATATATATATATTTATATATATATATATATATATATATATATATATATATATATATATATATATATATATATATATATATATACACTCAAGGGCCAAAATATTATAACCACCCCTACATTTTGCAATGAACTCTCCTCGATGAGGTGGAAGGCACGTGATCAGGTGGAAGTAGTATTTAACGGCTGCTGGAGAGTATGAAGAAACCTTCTTTCACTTACTTCTGTGTGTGATGGGAAAGCCTACGGATCTAAGCGATTTTGATAGAGGCCAGATTGCAATGGCTCGAAGGCACGGAACAAGTATTTCCGAAACTGCACGACTCGTGGGTTGTTCGCGATCTACAGTTGTTAGTACTTATGAAAAGTGGATGAATGGCGGGGAAACTAGCTTTAGAGGACATGGTGTTGGACGTCCACACGGTATCAAAGAAAATGGTCGGAGACTATTTCGCTCGGTGAAGCCGGAGACAGACAAAACCGGAGACAGACAGTGGCTCTGCTGACAACCCAATACAATGCAGGGCCAAGTAGAATAGTATCGGAGCACACTGTTCAGCGGACACTGTTGGATATTGGGCTACTCAGCAAACGTCCCACTCATATGCCTTTCCTGACCAAGCGTCATCGCCAACTGCGCCTACACTGGGACCTGAAACATCGACTGGTCCATGGATCAGTAGGAGAGAGTTGCTGGTCAGATGAATCACGGTTTGTCATTCATTACGCCGATGGCTGTGTCATCATCGACGTATATCAGGATACGTCGTCTTCCAGTCGAACAGTTGCTCCCTCAATATACAGTAGATCATACACAGGCCAGTGGTTGAAGTATTATGTTTTGGGGGACGTTCTCTGGAGCGTCTCTGAGACCGGTGGTTGTAGTAGAGAAGACCATGAATTCTACATGGTATCTGAACATAACTGAGGACGAGTTGCACCCTTACGTGGCCACTGTTTTTCCAGCTGGAAATGGAATGTTCCAACAAGACAACGCCCAGTGACACAAGGCTAAAATTGTGTTGGAGCCGTTAAAGGAATAGGATGCTGAATTCCAGTTAATGTCCTGGCCACCTAACTCACCAGATCTAAATCCGACAGAACAAACTTGGGATGTCATGGAATGGCAGCTCAGAGTTCAAACGCCACCAATTCGCAAAATCTCGGATTTGCGTAACAGTTGTTTAAACATTTGGTACAATCTGTCTCCAGCCATCTACGAAGGACTTGTGGCATCCAGGTCAAGGCAGGTTAAAGCTGTGTTGCGGATAAATTTCGTTATTTTTATCTTTTGAAGATATATTTCCCAATCAGCGGCGACCTCGCCTATTTTCCACGGATCGTACCGGCGGGGTACGGGGACATTTAGAGCCAACTTCCGATGAAGTTTAAAGTGGGGTCGGTGAGAGAGCTCCTCTATCAAAAGGTAGAATAAGGTCGGGATAAATTTCGTTATTTTTTGCCTAGAACGCACCGTTCTCGAGATATTTGCATTTTTATCTTTTGAAGATATATTTTTCAATCAGGGGCAACATCGAATATTTTCAAAGGATCATATCGGTGGGGTACGAGGACATTTTGAGACCACTTCCGATGAAATTTTAAGTGGGGTCGGTGAGAAGAGCTCTTCGAACAACAGGTAGATTAAAGTCGGGATAAATTTCGTTATATTCTGCCTAGGACGCACCGTTCTCGAGATATTTGCGATTTTATCTATTGAAGATATATTTCTCAATCAGGGGCGACCTCGTATATTTTCAACGGATCGTACCGGTGGGGTACGGGGACATTTTGAGACCACTTCCTATGAAATTTTAAATGGGGTCGGTGAAAAGAGCTTCTCGGACAACAGGTAGATTAAAGTCGGGATAAATTTCGTTATTTTTTACCTAGGACGCACCGTTCCTCGAGATATTTGTATTTTTATATGTTGAAGATATATTTCTCGATGAGAAGCGACCTCGACTATTTTCCCAGGATCGTACCGGACGGGGTACGGGGAACTTTTGAGACCATTTCCGATGAAATTTTAAATGGGGTCAGTGAAAAGAGCTCATTGGACAATAGGTAGATTAATGTCGGGATAATATTCGTAATTTTTTGCCTAGGATTCAACGTTCTCGAGATATTTGCATTTTTATCTTTTGAAGATATATTTCTCTAAGAGAGGCGACCTCGCCTATTTTCACCGGTTCGTACCGGACGGGGTACGGGGACATTTTGAGACCACTTAAGATAAAATTTTAAGTGGGGTCAATGAAAAGAGGTCCTCGGACAACAGGTAGATTAAAGTCGGGATAAATTTCGTTCTTTTTTTTCTAGAACTCACCGTTCTCGAGATATTGGCATTTTTATATGTTGAAGTTATATTTCTCGATGAGAGGCGACCTCGCCTATTTTCTCCGTATCGTACCGGACGGGTTACGGGGACATTTTGAGACCACTTCCGATGAAATTTTAAGTGGGGTCGGTGAGAAGAGCTCTTCGAACAACAGGTAGATTAAAGTCGGGATAAA
>JAGEOH010001222.1:0-25000 GCA_032207245.1 Pardosa pseudoannulata
TTAGAAAAAAATTAACATCTTCTGCATAGTGCTACTGTATTAGTAGGAATTTTTCTGAGTTTGTTGAATTATTTGTAACACACAATAAGGCGATTTCACGCAGCAGGGCACATCTTAATTTATGACAATTCTGGCAAACGGAAGGGCGTTCCAGTGAGGTTTCACATTGAGTTGCCACATGCAAATTTCGGGAGTTGGGGACACAACTTTGTGGCCGCAGTTGTTCCAGTCAGAATTCGGCCCTAGGACTTGTGAAGGGCGGAATTTGTAATATCGATAATCGGATGCGTTAAACCAATCAGAGTACAGATAGATAAAAATAAGCAGATCCATGTGAATGAAAAGTATTAGCGTTGGAGCCATTGCTGAAACAGCTACTTATTTGAGCAGCAATGTTCATACCTATTAAAAAAAGAGAGATTGGAATAATTATTATATTTAAAAAACTTCGCACCTATTATCTGGTAAGTTGAATAAAAATTGCTCATCTGCAGAAAAGGAGTGGGACAGTCTTGCAAATTATGTAAATGCTTGCTGCATAGGATTGAAAAAGAATAAAAAGCAAGTGGGCTGACTTGAAATATAGAAAAAAAAGGCATCAGCTAGGTATGGGGTTAAGTAGTAGAGTAACCAGCCATATCCACTATCACTTGCAATTTGAATTCTTGATTGTTTCAATATCCAAAGAAATATTTAGAACTCCACATTACTTATGCAATTGTTTATACTAAATCATTTTTTTCCAGTTAAATGGATGGAATAATCTGAGTAAATAAATTAAATTTATATCAAATGCAATGCGATAAATATTGGCATTTTACTTAATTTTAATTTTAAATATTTTAAGACAAAATATTGATAGTATAGTAAATACAAGTTTAGTATGAAAAATAATACAAAGTTTACAATTTTTATTCCCAGGCATGACTAATGTCATATGTACTAAGCAAAGTCTGCACGTTATGTTACAAGACTAATTAATATATTTCAGAAATTTATAGTTATATATATAGAGAGTTTACTTATTAAATTATCGAGGAGCTATTCATTTCTTATTTGAGAGATTTGCTGCACTGTTCTTTCAAATAAATACATCATGTACATTTATTAGCAATTTTGTATTTGTTGCTAAAGTCAGAATCAGCAATTTATGACAAAATGTGTATTTAAAGTATATAATATTATTTACTTAACAAAATGTAGAATAATTGTTTGACAAAACACTTTGAAGGATGTTAATGTGTCTCCAAGTTTGACATCAGCATGCTTGCAATTCAAAAGAACACTAAGAATCGCTTGAGTAGCACACGCATTATTGATATTGTAGAATAATTCATTGTAGAATAATTGTATGGTAGAATTATGGTAGTAGAATAATCATGTAGTTGGATATTCCCTTTTTTTTCATAGTTCGCAATAACCTTTCACCGGTTCTTTGGTGGAACTGTATGGCGGCAGACACGACTCACTATCCTCATTTGGAATGCTCCAGACTCTTTTAACAAAGAAAAATTCAAGTTCACGAAAATAAAAATAGTCCAAATAACTGAATAGCTTAAATGAGTTTTTATTATAGACTATTCCTTGCTGACTTTGTCAGAAAAATACACGTCCCTCGACATGACACAAAAATCAAAAAGAGAAGGAGCAAAATGGCTCAAAAGAAATATTTTTTCTTCTTAAAATGATGCGGGTGATCTCTCCCCCAATTTCGGCCAGAATGATGTCCATTCAACACTGCGAGTGGAAAAATCTCGCCAGCGGGAACTCAAGACGATCGCCAAACGTAGCTTGAGTAGGAACAACAGCCCAGGAATCTTAGGGCGCCAAGCAGCGCTCAAGCTGGACAAAAGGTGAAAGATGGGGAGAGCAAAACGGCAACCCACGGATGGTCAGCGCGGGAAAATTCAAGGTGACTCGGACATGGACAAGCCCCATTCCATAAAATAAGGGGTCAGGAAGCCGGCAATTCCTGGCATTCCCTTTTACATAGAATGTGGCTATACCACATCCACACCCAGAGCCAGAAAAAAAATTTTTTGACCAGAAGAAACAAAAATTTTTTTTTTTTTTTTTTTAAATCAGTCGAGGAACTGTAACAGTACAATGTAGGTAAGTGTGGCAGAGGAAAAATACAAAAAAAATCCTGCCTCACAAACAATGATCATGATCACTTTAGTTGAATCCAGAACAGATATAAATTCATTCACAATAGATAATTTTTAAACTGAAAAAAAATTAAAGTTAAGATTTTCAATGATGTACTAAGTGGGTAATTATTGACATAAATTCACAAATAACAAATATAATATTTAAAATCAAATTAAAACAAATGCTATTAAATTGCATTTTGTATAAGCAGCAAGTTGAACAAAAATAAATAAAAACAATCCTATGCTATCAAATTATTATTATATATTTTTCCTATACATAGGAAAGAGTGCAAAAACTTATTTAAATTAAAACTCGAAGTTTTATAAAATTCCACCTTATAATTTCAAAAAGATACATTCAATATGTAAATACCACACGTCTGTGATATGGTGGATTACTTTCAATAATGCTAATATTTTGATGCATTTGAAATATGTTGCACAAAAATTTAAAACGAAGAATTTTTCAAAGCACTCAATTCACAATAAAAATACCTTATTATAAAAGGTTCAAAGTAAAAAATAAGGGCATGAATGCATAAACACAATATTTTTGATAATAATTGAAAACTGTTGAAGACGCAGAAAAAAAGATAAGTCCTTGGCGTGAAAATATAATTACGACGAATCAGTTCTTTTGAATAGACATATAAAGTGTATGGTGCAGTTTTTGTCAGAAGAGCACTTAAGGAGGCACAAAATTATGGAATATTATCTTGACATCAGAATAGCATCTGAACTTAATTTTCCTGCAGTAGGATACATGACGATAAGTTCTTTGTGAGAAAAGTTCATCACATTTAGATCATCTTGCTTGAGTCGAAGTTACTTTATTTGTTTCGGACTTTCGTCCAACATAGACCGTAGAATGTAATGAAGACGCAAGAACTAATAATAAAATTCAGTTTGATGCCTGATGAGAAATCAAAGAGTCTGTAGTTTACCATTATACCTTCATATTGGTGCGATAAATTTTGTTATGCACGTGACATAGTGTTAACAATACAGCTCAGTAACAAATTTCTATTCCATAAACATACACAAATATGCAAAACAAAAACAAAAAATATGCTTATTATATAAGTATTAATCCAATCATATTAATAAACACAGAATAATATTAAAACAAGAGCATTCTTTTGATGTAAATACATCAATAAAGCGTTAAAAAAACATGTTGAAGGAACTGCAGCATAGAAAAGGATGAAAACAATGACTAATTGATCAGATTAGCCATATCAGACAATAGAAGCGTCTGAAATGTTACCCAAATTATGACTTTATGTCATGTAATTTAGTAGGATGAGCATATAAATAACATATTCTTGATTATAATATACAAAATTTGAACTATAATATAGTAAAATTGACTACAATACAGAAATATCATGTTTCATACAAATATTTCGACACACTTTAGCGTTCATTTTCTCTTTACAGCATTACAAATATTTTAAATAAACAACGCTCGAAATACAACCATTATGTTATTAACTACGTGGTCTTAGAAAATACCTTTTTTTCAGGAAAGGGAACAGTTTCCTTACAGTTTTTACCCTCTATTTCCTGAAGATCAGATCTCCTTGACTGAATTTTTCTCAAACGATCAATATGCACCTTTAAAAGTGGTGAGAAGTTGTCATTTAATTTTTTAATACTATATGTTACCTTGGAATTACATTCAACAATTTCAAATGGACCATTTAATTTTTGGTTGAATTGTTCACGGGATTTTACATAAACAATATCACTAATTTCCAGAGATCTGAATACCTTATTTTTATTGTAGTTCTCATTTTGCTTTGATTGAGAAGCTGTTAAGTTTTCATAAGATTTTTGAAAAATTTTATTTAGAGAATATAATAAATTAGATACATAAAAGGATTTATAAAAATTTAAAATTTCTATATCTTTTTCAAAAGTATCAAATAAAAGAGAATGTTCTCTACCGAAATGTAACATTTTTGGAGAAAAACCTGTTGCTGGGTGAGGTGAGTTATTATACATATGCTTATGTATAAGAACTGCAGAATTAAAATTATGACCATCACTTAGTAGGGAATATATAGACGCTTTCAAAGACGAATTTACACGTTCGCTAATTGCATTACCTTGTGGATGGTAAGGAGTTGAATGTGCAATTTTAATCCCTAACATTTTATTAAATGCATTAAAAGATTCAGCTATAAAACATTTTCCATTGTCACTTAATGTGACTGATGGACGACCATAGATTGAAATGTATTCAAATAAACATTGGGTTATGGTCTGTGACGACATATTAGAAATAGGGAATAATTCTAAGTGACGTGTAAAATGATCAATTATGGCTAGTATATACTGATTATTTTGAAACGGACCAACAAGATCTAATGCTATCACCTGAGATGGAGCAGTTGGAATGTAAGACTTTTGCAAGGGAGCAGGATGAATTGCATGATTCTTTTGAGTCATGCACGTATGACACGAATTAATATAGTTCGATGTATCGGAAAACATACCTTTCCAATAATAACGTGCAGAAATAAAATTATATGTTTTATGAATTCCAAGATGATTATAGTGGTATAACTTAATAATTTGTGCATGAAGTGATTTAGGAGCAGCAATGATGTGAACTGAATATTTCTTATGTTTGGTGACATTGGTTCGACATAGAATATTATACATATCATGCATGTAATACTTAGATGTTGAATTGTCTAATTTCTTGTTGTTTAACTTTTCAATGATGTTAGAAAGTTGTACATCTTTCAATTGTTCCTCTCTAATTTTATCTAACGAGATTTCATTATCAGAAGAAAAAGAAGTCACATTACAGATTCCCAGGCTTTCTAACTGATTATCCGAATTTGAAGTTTGCATGGAGTGGCTATTAAAGACAATTGGTAAAATTTGGGATGAGTCTTTTAAAATAGATGGGTCAGAGTTTATATCTATTTTAATTGGTGACTCCTCAAGTCTAGAAAAATAATCAGCAAGGACATTATGTTTACCTGGGATATGGTTAAATGTGAAACTATATTCACTAAGATCCATCAACCAACGGGTGGTTACATTAGCAGCAGAAGAAGTCTTTTTATAATATTGCAAGGGTTTGCAATCTGAGAGGACAATAAATTCTCTATTGTATAAATGCTGTTTAAATGTCAATACTGCACGATGTAATGCCAAAAGTTCCAATTTAATTTGCGGATATAGTTTTTCAGCTCCAGAAAGAGTTTTACTGAAGTAAGCTACAGGACAAAGTTTGTTTTCAAAAGGTTGAAGTAATACGCCTCCAATTGCTATATTACTAGAATCAGTGTTCAAATAGAAAGGTTTCGAAAAATCCGGAAGTCTGACAAAGGGTTCACTGAAAAAAAATTGTTGTAATGCAGGAAAAGCATCTTGCTGTTCACTTCCCCAAATAAATTTTACTTTGACTGAAGTTAAGCATGTTAACGGATAAATAAGTTTGGCATAATTCTTTATAAGGCCTCTATAGTAATTTGCAATACCTATGAATCTTTTCAGTTGTCTTTTATTTTTAGGAGTTGGAAAAGATGTAATTTTAATAATATTTGAAGTTACAGGCTTAATGGTGTTCTGAGAGACATGAAATCCTAAATAATCTATTGATTCAGCATGAAAGGAACACTTACTTGGAGAAAGTGTAAGGTTGTATTTTGATAGTACTTTCAATACAACGTTAAGATGTTGTAATGTTTCGTCAAAATTATGTGTAGCCAGAAGAAGGTCATCTTGATATGCATAGAGACCTGGAATGTTTGCTTCTTGCACGACGGAATCAATTAATGCCTGAAACCATGAACTAGCTGATTTTAAACCAAAAACTAGTCTTTTATTTTTATAGTTACCCCATGGGGTTGTAAAAGCTAAAATTTCCTGATATTTTTCAGGCAGATCTATTTGCCAGTATGCTTTTGAAAGGTCTAAAACTGTAAAATATGAAAATTTTGATAAATTTTGAATAATATCAGATATTTTAGGTAAAGGATAGGCGGAGCCTTTAATCATAGTGTTCAGGAGTCTAAGGTCTAAAGCTATACGAAATGTTTGTTTCCCATCTTTGGTTGGCTTCTTTTTTACAAGAAGCATTGGAGCAGCCGAATTTGTGTCAGCTTTTTCAATTAGACCAGCTTCTTCAAGATCTCTAATTTAAGAATAAGCTTCGTCTTGGAGAGCTTGGGGAATCGGAAAAGGTAAAGTTTTAATCGGAAAGTCAGAAATAAGTTGTATTGAAGGGACAACTTTATCGGTATGACCTAAAGTTTTTAGCGACTTCGAAAATGCAGAGAAATTTTGTAGTAAAAGATCTGAAATGGCAGTTCTTTGGTGATCACTGAGATGTTCAAGATTAAAATCATCTTTTGATATTTAAGATTTTCTGAGGTCTATGATTTTCTTTGAAGCAGAGATCAAATTTACAGTTTCTTGAGAATTTATATTATTGGTGAATTCATTACTTTGATGAAGTTCCTGAATAGAATCAAAATTAGAAATTATTCCAATGCCCTGACCTTTACTTAAATTTACAATATTTTCTGAATTATTTTGCATGAATACATAGAAAGAAAACCGTGAATTATCGTTGGTACCTTTGAATGGAGTAGGAGCTATTATTGAATCAGGACATTCAATACTTTTAATTTTATCATTTGAAAATTCGAAAAGACAATATTGAGAGGCGTGGACATAATTTGTGTGAACTTCAAAAAACTGGCATTCTTGCGGATGTAAAGTTACTTTCTTTGATAGGAAGACTCGTGCAGGCTCGTTCATTTGAATATTTAAAGTAGTTTCTCTTACAGTCGAGTCAGGAGATGTTATTTCATATACGAAACTATTATCATTTTGCTCTAAATTTAATGGCATATTGGGGTTAGATGCATTGTTTTGATATTGTTCAGAAGGTTCATTTATGAAGAAATCTATGCCTTGAATGGTTATTTTGTTTTCATGAGGTGTGAGAGAGAGATGATTCTTTCGAATAAAGTCACATCCCAGAATACCATGAAATTTGGAAGATACAAAGTCCGTTGTAAAAAAATTTTGCCGAAATGATTTATCAAACATTTTAAAAGGTATTTCTACACATGAGTAATAATTAACTTTAGAATTTAAGGTTGAGATCTGCACTTGACGAGAAAGATATTTGGCTTTAATATTGTGTTTGATATTATTGAAAATTTGAACGTCAATCAAACTTATAGAACTACCTGTATCACAAAGCATTTTAAAAACCTGATTATTAATTTTAACATTGACAATGGGCAAAGTATATTTATTATCATCTAAAGCACCTACATTTTCATTTTGGCAAGGTGTTAAATTTACAGGATTATTATTTTCTAACTGAATAATATTAGAATCATCATTGTAATTATTCTGGATCATTTTCTTACATACAAAGGGAGTGGCATTAGGATTTAATGTAGATTCAAGTCGAAAGTTAGCCGCTGATGCAGGGTAGGATGTTACGTGAGGATTATAGCCATCAGCACTCCATATCCTCTCTACTCGTTTAAATTAACTTTATTACTTTTCATGTCGGCCTGGAACTTGAAGCAGTTTTTTAGAACATGGTTTGGCTTGCCACAATATTGACAAAACACTTTGGATTTATTTATAAAATTCCGACGGTCATAATTTGGAAAATGTCTAGAATTTTGACGATTGTATTGATAATTTTGATGTCCTGCTTTCCGAGGATACCATTTAGTTCGTTTTTGTATCGACTTGTCACATTTCACTCTATCACTTTGGATGTTATTTACAGCTTGATTTTCAGATGCTTTGTGTAATATTGAATCAAACTTTGATTCAATATTACGAATGGATTTTTGGAGAGCATCAATATTATGTGCATAGGAAGATGTGATATGATTTTGAGAAATATCCAGTAATGTTTGTGCGCGCTCTGTTGCAATATGATATTTATTAACATTTTCTTTTTCCAAATCAATTCTTATATGATCTGGTATTGCTTCCAATAATTTTGCTAATTTAATTGAGTCTAAGGCGTTTTTGTCTGTAATTGTGGGATAAATGTCAACTACTAGACAATCAATTTTGTGGGACAGCTGAATTACTGATTCACCAGCTCCAAGTTTTAAATTTTGATACTGAAACTGTGATAACGCAAGTGACTGTTTTCTAAAGTAAAATGCAAATTTTTCTTTGATATCACTTAACTTAATATTTTGATTCTGCAATTCTGGACAGGTAATAAAATATTCTTTTGCTTTACCCTCAAGTTTATTTACGAGATGAGAAATAATTTCATTATCCGTTAAATTATTATTTAATTGAAGTCTTTCCAGGTTTCGGAAAAAGAACTCCAACTGACTAGGCGATCCATCGAAAGCGGGAATATTACCAGCCATAATATTAGTAGATAAATTATGACAAAGAGTAAAATTCGAAGATCTTAAATTTGGCATAGAGGCAACTACATATATTTACATAAGACATAGAAATACCGAACATGCACATAACAAAATAAATTTTAAAAAAATATTACTTCATATTATCACAAAAATAATTAATAATGGAATAGAGCTGCATTGTTAATACTAATTTAATATCAGATTAAAAAAAAAAAGGACAAGTACTAATTATTCATGAGAGTAGTTCATGAGAGTTGCAACCTCGTGAAGGGAGGTCGGCAGGATTCAAGGGACCCGCTACAAGTCTCCAATCAACAGGATTACTCAGTCCTCGTATTTCCTGAACGTGATTGTGCACAAATGTAGCCCAAGTCTTAGTTCTCTTGATCCAATATAAACCATTCGCTGAATCTGACCAGTAAATGACAGGTATGCCTTCTCCACTCTCCTTTTTAAAAGCTAAAGGAGTAAGCTCCCACCTTCGGGGATGGAATTTGGCTGTGCTCAACAGAGCCTGTGATTCCGATATCAATTTTGACAATTCTTCCGGGCTATAAACACTAAGAACGCAATTGTCGACGTAGAAAGAATTTCTTAGCTTCCCAGCAGTTACACCGTACTTCTCAAGGCGAAATCTATTCATCAGGGTTGGTGTCAGTTCAATGAGATTAGGCTCTTCTTTTTCTACACAATCATTGAAAGGGAGGAAATTATTTTCTCTGGCGGAACCATCAAATACTGGTCTCACCTTAGTTGTTATGGAATTGTCCTTAAGCACAGGAAGATGCGGTAAAAAATGTTCATTTTTAATATCATGACAGAGAGGAACTTCCTCGATGATATCTTCAGCTAACCAGTCTTTGAAAACCTTCTCGTAACCGGTCAACCTTCCCGTTCGTTCCAAAGATTTCACGCAACTAGCTGGTCTCTTTTCTGCTAGACTCGGTAAGCTAACTGAATACCTCACCTCTTCATCTCTAGTAACAGTCTGAAGAAAATGATCTTTTGTTGTCTTTTCAAGATCTGACCTTAACATTTTAGTCTCGAGGTCACGAATGCCAATTGTATCAAGAGACCAATTATCAGATACGTCAAAGCTAGTTGCATGAAGTGATAATAAAATGTTAGAATTCTTCGTTTTTTCCTCTCCGGAATTTCCCAGAATTGTCCACCCTAAGTTCGTTCTCATAGCCAGCATCCCATTTGATAAATGTTTGACTTCCCCAGTTAATAGTTTACTGGCACAATCTGCTCCTAGCAAAGCATGAATTTCGTTTGGATTATTTTCAAATAAGCAACAGTTTTCATTAATGGCAATATCACTTAAAAATATTCCCAACTCTTTCAATTCTTGAATGCATTCAAAATTTTTCAGTTTAGGAACAGAGGCACATATTTTCTTTTGATCCATTACTTCTATTTCAAAAGTGAAACTCTTATCTATATTGTTTAACTTAATAGAGTATTTCTTATGCCTTTCACTTTTCTCTATTCCTCCGAATAACCCCTGAGTAACTGTTTCCTCTCCAATACACTTTATTTTCATTGTTTCAGCCACATACTTACTGACGTAGGATTTTTGTGAACCTAAATCTAAAATTATCCTCAAAAAATTACTCGAGTTGTTCAAATTAATGCATACAATTAAAGTCTGTAAAAGAACTTCCTTTGAACAAGAACTGTTAGTCAACACACTATTTTCACAGGTTTTTTCATCAGTGGTTTCATTAGAAATTTCATCTTTCTTTTTATTGGTTGAATAAAAACATAAAATCGATAAATGTCTTTTATTGCAGTGTTTGCAACGAACGCGTTTCTGGCATTGTTTACTCAGATGCTTTCCAGTGCAACGAAAGCAGGCGCCACGTTTAATCAGGATATTTTTCCTTTCATCAAGAGTTAAATTTAAAGCATGTAAGCAATCGTCCGGTGACTCATGATAATTACTGCAAAATGCACATGGCGAAAATTTATTGCCTATCAATTCAGAACTGGAAAGATCGGCGGCAGTTGTTTTTATTTTTTCATTTTGTTCATCATACCGGAAATTCTGTCTGTGATCTGGGAAAGTATTCTGATTTTCGGTTTTCGAAAGGGATGATCTTTCTCGTGCAATCAATTGCTTTGATAAAAATGCTATTAATTTATTTACTTCATAATTCGAATTTTGCACTTCTTTGTTAAATTCCAAAAGTAAATCATGAGGGAGCATTTTCAATAACATTGGGCATAAAACAGCTGAATAATCATTCGGTAAAACTTTTAAAGTTTCTAAACTTCTAGTTTCGGTTACAATTCTGTCATAAAGCTTTCAAAATGATTTAATATCACTTGAATTTTTTAATGAAGGGATAGCCAAAATATTTGATATGTGTTGGTTTATCAAAATTTCTGATCGCCCGAATCTTTCTTTTCTTTAAGACAAGAAATGGCGTTGTCATAATTTTCCGGCGTTATAGCATAACCTTCAATAGTATGAAGAGCAGTTCCACCCAAATAGGCCTTCAAATGATTAAATTTACTTGTCTTATCTAAAGATGCATTATTGTGTATCGCAGATTCGAACGAATTCCAAAAACTAAGCCATTGGCTTATTTCTCCGTAAAATTTCTGAATGGAGAGCTTGGGTAATTTAATCTGCATTTTATCTTGAAACTCATTCTCTAATGATGAATTCTTAAGACTGGTATCGGGTGTAATTTTGGCAGATTTCGTTTTCGATTCTGATAATACGTGTATTTTCTTTCGAGCTCTAAATTTACAAGTAATTATTTTTTCCTTATATTCAATTGATGAATTTATGTCCGCGTCAATTTCTTTAGGATCTATAATTTTCTGCAATTCCCCATCTAGCGATTCCAGTTTTTTAGCGTGTTCAATCAAAAGTTCTAAAGATTCTTCTAAAGTATCCAAAATTGTTTCTTTGCTTAATTCGGCTTCTATAATTTTTATTTGCTTAGTAACCGACGTTCTTATTATTCCCCTTCTCTTTTTCATTCGAGCAATCTCATCATCAGCCATTTTTAACTACAAAGTTTCGGTTTTGATTTCAAGAGTGTTTAATAATCAATAATTTTCAATAAAAGCCCGAATCCCGGCAGGGATGCCAGTTGTCGTAAAAGACCACAAGAGAATACAGTACAATTAAATCAATAGATAAAGCAAAGAGGCCTTACCTCCAAATTTCCGATGGTACTGCTTCTCGTCAATTTGTCCCGGAACGGGCTGTTTTGTTCTTGCATAAACACCTTGATTCCGTGTTTGGCATTAATGGCTCGAATACGTTTGTGAAAAAAGGAATAAAATTTATATACATTTAAAAAGAATTACAGAAAACTATGTACATGTAAAAAAAAAAAGGCTAGCGAGGGTTCATCTCGACTGTTTACACATTCGCGGCAGACACCGACACTGAGTTCGTTCGTCACGGTTACAGTTAGTTCGCCGGGGGATTTCCCACAGCATCATTTATTTCTGCTGATTTGTAACTACCAGTAGTGAAATAATTCAAAGCTTTTAATACATGATAATGTAAAAACAGAGAAATGTGCTTTGAAGACTCAAGTAAAGCTAATACCTATTAAACTTTCAATAGCAAATTAAATTCATATACACACACTATATATATGTATGTAATAAGACGGACTTCTCGATGGGTGGTTGCAGTCATGGCCATAAAAATGACACCGTTTTAGATAAAGACCTTTATTAAGATAACGTTGGAGGACGGCTTCCCACTTCATCATAGGAACAGGATATATATATATATATATATATATATATATATATATATATATATATATATATATATATATATATATATATATATATATATGTATGTATGTATGTATGTATGTATGTATATCCTGTATATATACATACAGGATGTATGTATATATACAGGATATATACATACCTGTATATATGTTGTAATGATCCGTTACATGATTCTAACGAAAGAGGAGCGGAAGGTGACCTTTCGCCGCGAACAATTACGGTTAGCGGCAGGTGGAAACGGGTGGTCTAACAATACACGTTGTGTAATAGGTCCCGGACTTAATTTAAAACTGTCCGTGTGATGGAGTCAGCGCGTCTGAGACTTTGTGAAACTATTGAGTGAAAAGGCTCGGTGAAATAATTAAAATAATGACAGTGCCACATGTGCGCCCATTAGCGGTAGCGAAAAAGGAAATTAAGTTGTTTTGGTCGGCTAATTTAAAGACGGCTTTTCGGTCACATCTGGAAACGAAACAGCTGATTCAGGCAGGAAGTGACCGCAAGATTGCATCATCCTGGTTCTGGAAGGTTTCATAAGAATCGGGTGGAGGGAACCGGGACCGCTGTAAAAGAAGAGTGGCGGTGCCAAGACGAGGTTTTTCTTCTTGAGAGTTGCTTTTGGAGCTGTTGTGTGGAGCACGAGAGGAATCCACTCGTCTCTCCGATTTCCGGAGTTTGCTTGTTTTAGAGACCGCCAGTGTCTCTGTTTGCTAAGAAGTCGACTTTCGACTTTGGGATCCCATTCCCGTTATCTTACTATTTTGTTTTACTTCGTGCATAGAAGTAGGTCGCCGAGGGTGACCCTTGCTCTCACTTTGGATCATCTTGCATCCCGAGTTTCCTTCACGAACTCCAGCGTGATACGCACTCTGAGCGTTTGAACCTTGGTGTGAAAGCCGACTGTACTAATCGTCAGCCCGGAGGTGATAGTGTCAGCGTTCCGTACTGGCACTAATTAGCGAACAGTTCCAGTGATTTAGAAGCCCTAACCACACTGTAAGCAGTACCTACGCATCCTAATTGTGTGAACGTTATCTCAGCACGAGATCCCAGAATATTTAGAAATCTACTGAACCTGTACATAGCTGTACATAATTTATTCACCTGAATAAAATATTTAGTCTAGATTAAACAGTTTTCTAGCCTGTTTCATTGACGGCTTCGCCTACCATATGTCCAGTAAGTTACAATACATGCATACTCCTGTATGAGGAGTCAGCTAGCATGAAGTTATATGTAAAAAATGCTCTTAATACCTGGTCAACATCTGTGGGAAAATCTCTAGAAAAATCTCCTTTTTGTTTGGAAATTTCCTAAATTGTCCGCTAGGGCAATGTAGAATTATAATTGGACAGACCCCTTCTCTGAGGGCTTAAACTGTAGCTCTAGTGGTCAATTTAGGTTAGGGATTAAAAAGGGGAATGCAAAAGGACTCGAGAATTTTTAGCCCTTGACATCAGATTTGAAAACCCCTGAAAATTTTCCTTACACACACCCACACCCACCCACCCACACACACACATATATATATATATATGTATATATATATATATATATATATATATATATATATATATATATATATATATATATATATATATATATATATATATATATATATATATATATATGTCAGAATTTAAATTGTAAATCAATTTTAAAAAGATTTTAATTAAGGATTCTTTACTGAGAGTGACGCAGCGTGAGGAGTTAGTCACGTAAATACGGCTCACGCCCAGTGATCTGATGCAGAGAGAAGTGTGCACATTCCGCAGACAGAGCTGTCGTTACCCGAAGCAGCTAAGCCTGCCTTTGTTAAAAGTTAGGCGCTAATGGGTGATGCCATTGAAAATGATTGAATAAAGCTGTAGTGAATCGCCGTAAGAGCGATAAATGAGAGCCAAAGGCTTACATAGTCTGGCAACTTTTTATGTAACCCTGAGAACGATGAGTTGTAGTGAGATATAGTACAGAGTGGAACGCTGAATAAAGTGTCATAATGAAATGCATTGAATAGTGTAATTATTTTATATTCTATTCACAAAGTAGCAACCTTCTTCAATGGTGACCTGGGACAAACGTTTTAAGAATATGAGCAGGAAAAAAAATGCTAAATTAAGTGAGATAGAGGGAGTAGCTTGACATTCGCCGATTTCGTTTCGGTTTTCGACAACACTTCTGTTTTCAACGATGTTCCATTGTGTTTCCTGTGGACTTTAATTCTTCATGTGGATTACTACATTTCCAATGCTGTCAGGACAAATATCGATAAGTATTTCTGGATTATTTCGGTTCTAATTGAAAATGATATATTTAATTATTATTTGAATTTCTATTTAATTTTAAGTTTTCTATATTTCTAGTCAAAATTATCTTTTTAAGTACTTATTAAACATGTTTTATATTTAAACTGATTTTATACTAATAACTATTACACATTTTATGGTTAAACTTATTTTTGTATATTTCATATTAAAAATTTGCTCTTATATTTTTGAAATCTTACACAATGTCTGAAGTGTTCGCAGTTCAAGTCCCAGTTTATAACAGGTCAGATCCTGCATTATGGTTTATTATGTGTGAGAGTACCTTTCATATTAAAAATTTGCTCTTATATTTTTGAAATCTTACACAATGTCTGAAGTGTTCGCAGTTCAAGTCCCAGTTTATAACAGGTCAGATCCTGCATTATGGTTTATTATGTGTGAGAGTACCTTTGCTCTAGCGACGCAAAAACCAATAACTGAATCTATAACGAAATATAATTATATTGTTTCACATCTTCCACCCGATATCGCGTCCTTTGTGAGCGATGTGTTGATGAAACCTGACCCCACTGATCCGTACTTGAAACTCAAAACAGAACTAATAAACCATTCTGGTGAGTCATCCCAGACAGAAATTCGGCAGTTGCTGTCAGGGGAAGAGCTAGGAAGTCGTAAACCATCGGAGTTGTTACGAAACATGAAACGCCGCGCTGAATCACTTAACGTTCCTGAAAACTTGATGATGGAGTTGTTTTTACAACGTTTACCAGCGTCAGTTCAATCCATTTTGGCTGCGGTTTCCGATCTCACTTTAGAAAAAGCTGCAGAAATTTCAGATAAAATTTTAGAAGTGACTCCCTCCCCTGTCGAAACTTTTACAATTTCTCACGTTAATAAAACAACTACCGAAGAAAACGTATTTAAGGAATTAGAAAAATTGCATAAACGCATTGATCGTCTTTCAGTATCTCGCGGTCGATCCCCATTTCGTCGAAATCAAAACAGGTATCGACAAAGAAGTCATTCGAAAAACAGAAGTTCCTTATGTTGGTATCATTGGCGGTTCGGAAATAAATGTAGGGAAGAAAAATGTACTAAACCGTGTTCATGGAAGGGAAACGAACCCAGCAAAGAATAGAGGCGACTTATTCTTTGCCTACAGTTTCACGTCGCCTGTTCATTAGAGACCGGAGAAGTAATATTTCATTCCTGGTAGATACTGGCTCTGAAGTGTCTTTAATTCCTGCTAATAATTTTCAAAGACGTAACTTAACCCAACAAACTCTTCTGGCTGCAAATTCTTCTTCGATAAATGTGTATGGTCAACAAACTCTCTTGTTAGACTTAAATTTAAGGAGACAATTCACTTGGACCTTTTTAATAGCTAATGTCAGTTCACCAATTCTTGGAGCAGATTTTCTCCATTATTTCGGATTGGTACCAGATCTTCGTCGTAAATGTCTACGAGATTTAAAAACACAATTTTTATCTATGGGTAGAGTAAAGCCTGAAGAACTGCATTCTGTCAAAACAATTTTTACTGATACAGATTATCATAAACTTTTGAAACAATTTCCTTCCTTTACTAAATTACCTAACCTAAACCAACCAGTTAAACACACCACTGTTCATTATATAATGACAAAAGGCCCTCCCGTAGTAGCGAAACCTCGAAGATTAACTCCAGATCATTTAGAAATAGCTAAATCCGAATTTCAGAATATGATGCAACTAGGGCATATAAGACCTTCCCGCAGCAATTATGCTTCACCCCTCCATTTAGTACCTAAAAAGGGAACGTTAGAATGGAGACCAGTGGGAGATTACAGTGCTTTGAATGCACAAACAATTAAAGACAAATACCCAATTCCTTGCATAGCCAATTTTACTGCTAAACTGCACGGCACGAAAATTTTTAGCCATATTGATCTCATTAAGGCTTTCCATCAAATACCTATTCATCCGGATGATGTACATAAAACGGCAATTTGTACGCCATTCGAGTTATTTGAAAGTACGCGCATGCAATTTGGCCTATGTAATGCGTCCGCTACGTTCCAACGATTCCTAGATGAAGTCACCCGCGATTTGCCAGGCGTATACGCTTTCGTTGACGATATACTCATTGCGTCTAAGATCCTGAGGAGCATTACAATCACTTAAAAGCCCTGTTCTCAAAATTACAGGAATATGGCCTTTGCATTAACGTTTCAAAATGCATTTTTGGGACTTCTATTATTGACTTTTTAGGTTTTAATTTATTGGAAAAAGGAATACAACCGCTTCCCGACAAAGTAAAATGCATTTTAGATTTTCCTAAACCAAATACTTTAACCCAACTTCGTCGATTTTTAGGAATGTTTAATTTCTACAGATGTTTTGTACCTAAGGCTGCACACATACTTGCTCCTCTCGTAAAATTTCTCGAAGGACGCGCAAACAAAAAGAAATCTCGTTCCAATGTCCATGCTTCTCATAAACAATTAACTTGGAGCGAAATTCAAGAAAACGCTTTCACTGCTGCTAAAAATGCCATTGCCAAGGCAGCCCTTTTAAGACATCCTATACCCGGAGCTCAACTGAGTATTTGGGTCGATGCTTCCGATGTCGCTGTTGGCGGCACTCTTATGCAACTCTCAGAGGAAAAATGGGAACCAATCGCTTTTTTCTCGATGAAACTAAATCAAAGTCAACAGAAATGGTCAGCATATGACCGAGAACTCTTTTCTATTTATTCCGCAATAAAGAAATTCAAACACATGTTAGAGGGTCGGAATTTTTACATATATACAGATCAAAAGCCATTAATATATGCATTTAAACAAAATCCAAATAAATGTTCACCCCGGCAATTACACCACTTAGATTTAATTTCTCAGTATTCCACCGATATCAGACATGTGCAAGGTTCTAAAAATGTAGTTGCAGATACGCTGTCCAGAATAGAAATTGATACTATTACTAAAGTGCCAATTTTAAATTTCAAAGAATTCGCAAACGCGCAGAAGAATGATCCAGAAATACAAAATTTTCTTGAAACCAGTACTTCATTCATCAAATTAGAACTGAGACCATGCCAAACTTCAGACTGCAATTTGTGGTGCGACGTTTCCACGGGCACTCCTCGCCCTTTTGTTCTAAATTCATTCCGCAAATTAATATTTCAGAACCTGCATAATCTTTCCCATCCAGGCGTAGCAGCTACGACTAAGCTTCTTTGTTCCAGGTACGTTTGGCCTGGCATGAAACGTCAAATAAAGACATGGGTCCAATCTTGTGATAAATGCCAACGATGTAAAATTCATAGGCACACGAAGGCTCCACTTGGAACTTTTGCCCTTCCCGATGCAAGATTTGCGCATGTACACATTGACTTTATTGGCCCACTACCTCCATCTGAAGGTAAACTGTACTGTATGACCATTGTAGACCGTTTTACTAGATGGCCAGAGGTAATACCAACATCGGACATGACAGCGCTGACTACAGCTAAATCCATTGTCCAAGGCTGGATTTCCCGATTCGGTTGTCCAGTTTCGATCACAACTGATCAAGGTAGAAACTTCGAGTCAGCACTTCTCCGTGAACTTACTAACATACTTGGGTGCAATCGCATACATACTACTGCTTATCATCCTATTGCGAATGGTATGGCAGAAAGGTTCCATCGTTGTCTGAAAACTGCGATTACAACCTATGGCAACACAAAATGGACAGAAACACTCCCACTTGTTCTTTTAGGTCTGCGTACAACAATTAAAAATGACATTCAAGCCAGTAGTGCTGAATTAGTGTATGGCACTATACTAAGGCTTCCAGCAGATCTATTTACTACCGATAACTGTAACACATCTCCAGATCCTACTTATGTGTCACAGCTTTGTGAATCTATGAGAAAACTTTCACCTCTCAACCCTATAAGTCACGGCCATACTAACGTTTATGTGCACCCGTCTCTTTCATAATGCTCTCACGTATTTTTACGTGTAGATAATATACGACCACCATTAACTCCTCCATATACTGGACCTTATGCTGTAATTGAACGAAATGACAAAACATTTGTAATTAAAATTAATAATAAGTCAGTTACAGTATCTCTTGAAAGGTTGAAACCAGCATTTTATTTATCAAAATCACCTTCGCAATCTTATTCTCAACGTCAGACTTCTAAAAATTCTGATGAAAGTAAAATTAAATCAAAAATACTGGTCCCTAAGGAGGAAAAATGTACAAAAATAATAACCACTAGATCTGGTCGAAGAGTTCATTTTCCAAAACATCTCACTACTGTATATTGTTAACTTCTGCATGCATTTTGTTTGAATATCATTGTTTTTCATTTTTATGTTACTTTTTATATTGTGTACTTTTTGTTGTTGTTATTTTTATGTAACATTTTTTTTTTGAAAATTTTGGTAGCGTTTCATGACAAATCTTTAAATTGTAAAAGGTAAAAGAAAATTTAATGTTGTTGTATTGATCGTTCTTTCCGGATACCCTCAGTCACTGGGGGGATACTCTGTAGTGAATCGCCGTAAGAGCGATAAATGAGAGCCAAAGGCGTACATAGTCTGGCAACTTTTTATGTAACCCTGAGAACGATGAGTTGTAGTGAGATATAGTACAGAGTGGAACGCTGAATAAAGTGTCATAATGAAATGCATTGAATAGTGTAATTATTTTATATTCTATTCACAAAGTAGCAACCTTCTTCAAAGCTATGAAAATGCACTCAGGACTCTAGCGTCATTTAGTGGGAACCTGACATATGTGTGTGTGTGTGCACGCAACACATGATGCATAATATGTACATAAATGTTAAGGATCTGTTATTTGGAATGTACTGTGTTGTTTCTAAGATACATTTGTTGAATGACCACTGGCACAGTTATGAAAAGGTATCATTTATTGTTAATTTAGTTGTACTACTTATGATTGGTTGCTACCAGTAGTAAAATAAATCCAACCTTTTTAATACACTAATAACAGTTATACACTTTTCAATATACTAATTACAGTGTAAAAACAAAGTAAAATGTAATTTGAAGATTCAAATGAAAGAAATATAAATATTAATATTTCACTAAAATTAATTTACAAATATAATATAGCAAGAAATGAAAGTAACAATAAATCATACAATGGATTATAAAATAATAAGTTTAATGGCACATTTGATTCATTATAGCTAATATTTATTAGAATAAACTACAATCAGTTTAGATAGTTCGGAAATTATTTCATAGATGAAACTAATTATATGTGGTTTACAGAAAATTAAAATATATTCAACTGTTTAAAAGGGAATGTTTAAATTTGTAAACGAAATATTATTTAACCTGATATGAGTTTGAGGGAAAAAATTTCCCATAAATTCAATAACAAGCATTCTCACACAAATTCTATTCTAAAAAGCAAATATTTAAAACAGTTGATTTATTGTTGTCTTGTAAACAATATGACACCGATACAGATTTTTCTTTTTCATAACAAGATAGAAATTTCAATCACTACTGGTTTGTCTATATCTTATACTTTGTTTTTTAATGGTTAAGTATTAAAGTCTTTTGCATTATTTTAGCTTTTCAAATGAAAGTTTTGTTTAAAAGATAAAAGAAACAGTACAATCAACACATACACACTTATGCATATTGTTGATTAAATCGTTTGATTATTTCAGATTGTTTTACTGTGATTGAATGCTACTAGCCTTGAAAAGACGATAACATTTATTTTCACAACACCAAAGACAAGTTACAACGCACATTAAAACAGACAATACTGCATCTCTTAAAAATTCCGAGAGTTCAAATTTTGTTTTCATTCAGAACGCGCCAGTAAAAACTTTACGAGTTGAGCAGTCACCCAGCTGCTCAAAAGCAAACGATAGAATTCACGCGACACTCCCACCTTTTGAGTTTGCTCTCGTAGAAAAACTCAAAATTCTGTCCTGTCATTCACAGATCCAGTCGTACGGGAACTCGGACCTCACGACCTAGCCGGGTTTTCTTCGTATTTAGTTCTGGTGCAGACTTCAACAACTCCTCACAATGTTCAATAGGTTGAAGTCCTGTTTCTTCTTTTACATCTTGAGCTACAGAATCTATTTTCTTTTGTAGATTCTTAGCTGCGGGTGTCTGTACCTCAAGAGCGTACAGACAGACGTTGTATAGGTCTCAGGAACTCACCGTTCTTAGTTTTCACTTTCACAAGACGAACAAAACCGTCTTTACCAGGAATTATTTCTGTTATTTTTCCTAGTGGCCAATTTAGACGCTTTTGGTTGGGTACCTCGACAATCACTACTTCTCCCACATTAAATTCATGAGTATTTCTAATTTTCTTGGTTTGCTGCCTCAACTGTCCCAAATATTCCAATCTGAATCGAGTTTTGAGATCTTTTTGCAGTTTATACCTGTATATTTGCCGTTTGTGAAGATTCATGGAAGATAGATTCAAGTGGTCAAGGTCTGGAATTCCATTTACTCTACGTTCTCTGAGAAATAAAGATGGGGTTAAGGGTTCCAAATTATCGTGTTCCGAAATGTAGGTAATGGGTCTCGAATTTACGATGCCTTCGCAGTCACAGAGTATTGTATTCAGTTCTTCATAACTCAGGCATGCTCGGCCTAAAACTTTCTTCAAAAGATATTTAACTAGGACAATTAATCGCTCCCACCATCCCCCCACCATGGAGCTGATGGTGGTATAAATTTCCAAATTATTTCTCTCTTTTTTCCATCTTCGTCATTGCCCAGTTTCAACCACCGAGGTACTTTGATTTCTGAAAGATCCCTTATACCCTTCAGCCACTTCAAAAATTGATTGGATAGATCTTCAGGAAGGGCATCATCCCATTTAAGACCAAGAGTCCAAGATTCTTGTAGCATGAACTTTGGAATAATTGTCACTGGAGAAGATATACCCAATGGATCAAATATACTCTGAGCCAAAGAAAGCAGTCCCCTTTTAGTAAGAACCAGTTGTTCTTCATTCGGACAATTAATATTGCAAGACAAAGTATCTTCTTTTAAGTTCCAGTTTAGGCCCAATAAAGGTACGGTTTGATAGTTGTCAGACTGGCCGATGTTTTTAAGTACAGCATTCGATTGCCAACCTCGGAGGTTGAATTTCGCTGAAGACATCAATGCTTGGGATTCGAGAATAAATTTATTTGCTTCATCTGCGTTCTTCAAACTGCAGACACAATTATCAACATATAACGAGTTGTTTAAGATTTCAGCAGTATCAGAGAGATCTTCAGAGGCCTTTTCTAGATGGTAGTTCAATATCGTCGCCAGCAGGAATGGACTACAGGTGACACCAAACACCACTCTCCGATGTCTGTAGATCTTTATTTCCTTGCCTCTGGTTTTCCACAAGAACCTCAGATAATCCCTGTCCTTCTCTCTGATTCCAATCTGAAGAAAAGCCTTTTCAATGTCCGATGTTACTCCAATGGAAAATTTTCGAAAACGATTCAGCAAAGAAGGAACAAGCTCAATGAAGTTAGGACCAGTTTCCAAACAGGCATTTAGTGATGGTGTCCCCTTTATGTGTGCGGATGCATCAAAAACAGGCCACACTTTGGTGGTAATGCTATTCTCCTTAATCACAGGTCTGTGAGGAAGATAGTGCACATCCAATTCCCCTTCATCTTCGACCTCTTCAATTATACCATCAGCAATCCAATTTTCAAAGACATCTGTATATATTTCAACCTTCTGAGAGTCTACCAGTTTTTTATTAACGGAATCAAGTCGTTTCTCAGCCATTTGTCGGTTATCAGGAAGTCGGGATGGTTCTAACACCCAAGGTAAAGCGACCTCATATCTTCCTTCCTCATTGATCGTCAAATTGCTCCGAAAATATTCTACCATATCTTGGTGTATTTCATTTTTCTTTTTAGACTCACCAGCATCAGTAATTCCAATGACTTCCAATTTCCATAAGTCATTTATGCTGCATTCTTTTATAAGCAAATTTGTCACGGTCATGCTGATCGAGTCTGAACTGCTTGGTGATTTTCCTAACAGTGTCCAGCCAAGTAGAGTCTCTATCGCCGTTAATCCACAAGTTAAATTGAGCATATTTCCAGTCATCAATTTTCCTGCTACGTCAGCACCTATAAGCAAATGTATCGTGGATGAAGAACAAGATGAAAAGCATTCTTGGTCTGTTAGAAAAATTCCACTGTCTGCTAATTTCTTTGACCAGAATCCTGTTGTTGTCTGTAAAATTTCTGCACAAATTCTTTCTTGATCAAGTACTTTGAAAGTGCAATGGTAATTTTTTTCAAAATTACTTACAAAAATCTTGTATTCTGTATGTTTCTGATTATTTTCAATTCCTCCGAACAAAGTGTGAGTAAGGGTTCTTTCTTTCAAAGCAGGATACTTCATTTTCTCAGCAGCCTCTTTCGTGATGTATGACTGTTGACTTCCAGTGTCTATGAGAGCCCGAACAGCAAAGTCTTCACCCTTTCCTCGAAGAATCACAACCAGGGTTTGTAGAAAAACGCTTGGAGAACATGTGGGGTTGGCCAATGTGTTGAACTGTTCAACCTTCTTCTCATCAATTGATTCTTTAGAATTGGGAGATCCAACAGTCCTCTTATTAGGGCACATCACAGCATGATGTCGTTGGTCACAGTTCCCACAATTCATTCGGACCCTGCATAACTTGGACACGTGGCCGCTACTAAGACATTTGAAACAGCAACCTCGTTTTTTCAATCGTTCCATTTTTTCGCTATAATCTAAACTTCGAGCAAAATGGCATTCTTTCGATTCATGATTGTCTTTATCACAAAAAACACACTTCAACACAGAGTTTCGGTTTCCTGTAAAAAGTCCTGCAGCCGTTGGTACGTCTCTTTTCATTTTAATATTCTTGGCACTCTCTTTCAAAGAGAACCCTTGCATAGCTAGAGCTATCCTATCTTCATTTTCAACTTCATTTTTTAAGAATCCCATTAAAATTTCCAATCGAGATTCTTCCATTCCCGCTTCATTCTTTTTCAGCCCTCTATCCTTTCTTTGCCAGGCTCTTAAAATTTCTTCACTCAAACATGATTCCACGAGTGGAAATAACATGGCAGCGTATTTTGCTGTAGTAACTCCAAGAGTCTCCAACGATCTGAGCTGAGTTTCAAGACGGTCATAAATAACTGATAACTTCATTTTGTTTTCTTTAAGATTAAATGCCAATGTCAGTTTTAGTAATTCTCTTACATAATATTCCACTAAGAGATCATCTTTACCGAATCGAGACTTCAAACAATCAATTGCCTTGCAATAGTTTCCGGCAGATGGGGGAAAACTTTCAACTAATTCCCTCGCCCTGAAATTGGGGATAGTAGCTTGTACTAAATATTGAAACTTGTCAGCTTCATCAATATCGCTGTCATCATCAATCTTTTTGAACTGTCCCCAAAAGGGCAGCCAATTCTTAATTTCACCGCCAAATTTCTTCATTTCCAAACGAGGTAGCTTAAATTTTCGTTTTGCCCCGCCAATTGATGGTTGCGAATCGGTATCAACAGTGGCGCTAGTTTTCCTATTGATAACTATACTCAGCTTTTTAAATTTATGAGAGTATTCATCCGCTAAAACAGTTTCTTGTTCTATATCATCTTCTTTTACATTTTCAGTCGTCAAAAGGATATCCAAAATTTCATCATTTAATTGTGAAAGTTCATTATTTTTTTCACTAAGCAGCTGAAAAGTTGGCAAACAATCTAAATCTTCTGAAATGTTTATTTTAGTTTTAACCGTTTCATCTAACTGATTACATAATCTAGTAAATGCAGTTCTAACTGTTTTCCGTTTAAGCTTTAAAACTTCCATAACTTTTATAAAACAGTTGTAATTATATCAAAGTATCGACAAATTTCTAATATCAAATAATTTATCGTCAAAAAAGTTCTACTCATTTGCCTTTCAAAATCGTTGTTTTCAAGTTTCAAATCACAGTCCTGTCGCGGACGCCACGTTGATTAAATCGTTTGATTATTTCAGATTGTTTTACTGTGATTGAATGCTACTAGCCTTGAAAAGACGATAACATTTATTTTCACAACACCAAAGACAAGTTACAACGCACATTAAAACAGACAATACTGCATCTTTTAAAAATTCCGAGAGTTCAATGTTTGTTTTCCTTCAGAACGCGCCACTAAAAACTTAACGAGTTGAGCGGTCACCCAGCTGCTCAAAAGCAGACGATAGAATTCACGCGACACATATGAATGTGTAGAAAAAGATATATCTTTATGAAGAAGTATTTCTATGTAATAGTTATCTTTTATTGAAGTTTTTTAAAACTGGAAGTTTTGTTTAAAAGAAAAAAAGCAAACAATTCAATCAACACACACACACACACACACACACACACACACATATATATA